>MU871808.1:2951-22127 GCA_036418205.1 Ostertagia ostertagi | reverse complement strand
AAAGTGGTACCAAACCAACTCCGGAGGGATGGAATGCTAGCTTGGCTTGGACGACGCACGGCCCATGGCTCGACCCTCGAGCCACGCCACTTGCCACAATACCACTTCCACCTGATCCTCATTAAAAACGAATACTGAGCAATGTGCGGAAGCAATGCAAGCATGAAGACGATCATGAATGATTTAGAATTTTTCAGGATATACTCGTTTACTCCACTGATAGTGACTATTTACACCGTATTGGATCCCATTGCGATCATGTTTTTTGTATGCGACTATCCGCACCTAACTGACAATCTGAGGAAGAACTTGGGAGTCTGTAGGTGCTTTGGAGTGGGACAGCAAGTCAAGGTTACGATGACGAAAAACCCACCCTCACCAACAATTTCGGCAACCAAGGATATTCGAAAGGTAAGAATACTCACCCGCTGTGTTCTAATCAGGTCTGCTGTTAATGTTATGCTGACAATGATGTACTTTATTGTGTCCGTTGTTACCAGTCAATTCATCAGCGTTTCTACAACTTTTCTCTTCTTTGTGTAGAAAATGTGCTTTATTGCATCCATTGTTACCACAATTGATTGGCGTTTTGTACAGCATTCTTTTTTTTTTTATAATTGTTCCTCTACTGTTCTCTGCTAGCTCTGAAGAGATCATTTTGTTAACTCCAAATTTTCTTGAGCCCCGGCCTAAATCTGATGGTTTATTCCAATAACGTCTTTGAGCCCCCACGCTGCTATGTGGCCTCTAACGGAACTTTGAACAAGCGAAATAAATATTTTTGCCCGCGTATTCAGCCGAATTTTTACTGTTGGAAAATGTAAAAAAGAATTGATGACATGATCAGTTGGATTGAAAAGATATGCACAAGGAGCTTACATGATCTGCTATTTTCTTATTTTCAGAAACCTTTTTCACTTTGCCGAAATGTTAATGGCTATCCGCAAAGAACAAATGCCACCATATCATTGTCATGGCCAACCATCGTTGGAGGGAACATTTCCCTCCAGCTTATGACTAACGCTTTAATTTTCCCAACATCGCTAGTGCTCTTTCGAGCTGCATACAATCTTGTCACAGCTTCCAAGGGAAGCATTATACCAGCCCCTCTCTTCCTATGCGCTCATTAACACCTTGACGACAGCGCGGCAACTAGGTTTGCCGCGTTTTGCACGCCGCAATGGACATTGTGGCAACTATAGTTGCCACACCCTTTACATTCAGTTTTTTCTTGAACGCGCCATTTCTTCCCAGGTTTTTTTTTGTGTTCATTTTTAGGCCATACCACAACATAACCAAGAACCACGCGGCTTATAGAATGACCAAATATTCTTTAGTTTGGCAGAGGTTTTTCGGACCGGACGAAAATATCCGTTCAGTTCATTCCTCATTTTCTCTTCATTAACACGAACATGTAGATAAAAAAGAATATTAGAAGTGAGTACAAAGCTACTCGTGTGGCAAGATATGTGTTTTTACCGAAACAACCACGTCCAAAATAATTTTGAAATCACTAAAGCAAAAGTAAGTGAAACTTGCCTTTTCAATGCTGTAACACATCATTCGACCGCACTTTCACATGTGTACCTTCCAATAAGTTTGACACATGTAATAACTTCTACAGCGTTGGACACGTGTGACTAGACCGAATATCCATGAAACACTTTTGTCGCAATCGAAGTCTTGCGTACTTAAGGCTGCAAAAATCCCCCCAGATTTTTGTGAGCGGCGCGCGCTCGCCAGACGCTCGGTCGACGCGGCCAAAATGCCAAAACCTCGCGTGTCTCGTCAACGGTTAAAAAAGAGAGTTGGAGAAGCCATAGACGAGTCAAAAATTTCTATGGTTTCCAAAAATGCAAACACTTGATGAGACAGAGGGAGAGAATGTGTTATCCTAAGGAATGCGACGATCCTTTAGTGGAAAAATTATTAGCTCAACCATCGTAACCATAATACTGCATGGCAGGTGGCCGCACCACGCCCCGCTTGTTGAAATAACGCTTTTCGATCATATTTGGTCGTCTCTCCCTTTTCTTTATCCATCTCTTCTAAGCTCCGCAGAAACGGAAAACACGTACGATTTCGGCTGCGCCGCTCAAAGTATCGACTCTGTTTGAAGGAACGATGATTTAAGGACGCGAATTTCGCACCTAATTTTTGTTAAGGTAAACGGAACGCAATCAAGCCTTGCGAGTGCTCTCAGCTTCCAACTCGTCCCATATGCAAGTCCCAAGCAGAGTCCCCTGCGTTGCGCAGTTCGCAACGGCACGTTGAGAGATCCTCAACGCACGCTGTATGGGCGGAGACACAGACGGCTCGAGCATGCGAGTGTGAATGTTCGCGCGAGAGAACGTGTCTAATCGGGCGAAACTGCGCAACGTGGCCGTTGAGAACTGCGCAACGCAGGGTTGACTCTGACCATATGTGCTCTCTGATTTGGCTACACACTCCGGCAAGCTTGGATGGATCCTGCTCAAATTTATCTTTCTAGACGTGAATAATCTGTAGTGAAATATCGTGCACGCTTCATATGAGAGCAGGATGGAAGAAAGGAAAAATCATTCTGTAACTGCATACCCATGCGTTTAACTGGACGTATGGAGATAAATGAAAAAAATATAGCTTATTTGAAGTCCGATATGTCGTGGAGGTAACAGTACCTTAATGAAGTTATGTGCACACGTCGGATGAGAGGGGAGTGAAGATTAAAAAAAAGTTTTGTTGAAGTCTAACGATAAGAACAATTCGGCTTTTTGAAAAAGCTCAAAAATTCAATAAGACACTCAACAGTCCTGACAACTGGCAACGCATAGTCAAAATATTTATGCAAGCCTCCGGTAAACTTGCTGAATGCTTGAAGTAAGATTTCATAAGGTCGCAGATCGAAGCACGTCCACCTTTTAAATCGCTGACTCTAAGTTGCTAGTAAGAATCTCAGCTTTCTAGTGTTCAACCTCAAGTGATAATTATTACTTATTGAGTGGGAAGATGTCGCATCTAAGCCGGTTATTGTCTAGCTGCTGGTTAGGCAGGTGAAGATTGTCTAATCGTTCCCTGAGCAATAAAATGCTCAAGATCAGCGCAATGGCTAAGCCTCCCCCCGAGTCAAGAAAATCATGCTTTGTGGCCTGCAATCCTCCCCAGCCCTGATTCAATGAATTCAATGTCCCTTCGACATAGCGCCTTCCGAATCTGTTGTAGCGTATTACCATGATTTGCCAAGTAAATATAATCGTATCGTTTTGTATTGAATAAGAGAGCCATGTTCGGCCGAAGGCTGTTCCCAACAACACAATAATGTGTCTTGTTTGCTCAAACGAAGCATTTTGCCACCTTTTCCCATTTCCCTAAGCATCGCATAAAGAGCTCCGACACGGCCGCATAGAAGCGTCTAACGGGTCATTATGAGGGACCTCCAATACTCGTAAAATAAAGGTGATTTCCGCGTCGGATGCTCTCATGTTCAAGCTTTTTTCAAATGTGCTTCTTCTGAATTCCGCCTTCTGGTGTTGTTCAGAGTGCTCAGATCTTTATCAAGTCAAAAGATCACGATAGGATCGCTGACTACCGTGTAAAAGGAGGTAAATGTTTTAGGAACTGAAACTCAGGCCAAAATTGCCCTGAACTTACAAAGACTGAGCTGTTGCAGAATATAAGTTTAGAACCAAATGACAGACGCGGATACTCACCACTATACTGCCGAGGGATGGGCGGAAGTGGTGTAGTGACAAGTGGCGCTCACCACGCGAGCGGTCCGGGGATCAAATCCTGGGTCGTGAGTCGCCCGGGCCAACCAAGCCTTCCATCCCTCCGGGGTCGGTTAATTGGTACCAGACTTGTCTGGGAGGATAAAAACACTGACTTGAACATCGGCTGGCCCCCGCAAGTCATTGTATAGGCCACATCGCATTCAAACGCCACTACGAATGTACAAATGGAAGTAGAATGCGTGCCGCATCCCAAAAAGGGATTGATCAACGGCAAATGCTTTATCCTTTTTCTTTTTATCGCAAAACAGCGAAACTCGTAAAATTCAAGTGACTGAAAAATGGAACGACTGCAAAAGTGTTTCGTTCAATACTATCGTGTGACTTTCAAGCGTGCTGTTGTGAAGAACTGCTCCTCTTCAAAAGCGGATCATCACACATTGCATGTAAAAAGTAATTTCGGCAAGAGCGATATTCCTGAGAATGAAGTGAAGAGAAGCTCTGAACTGTTTCCCACCACTTCGAGTTTGTCTTTAGTGGAGTATTTGTCAATTGATTTGGTATTTCATTTTCAGAATTTCCATCTTATCAGGATGCTGCAACATTCCCGTATTACACGTGATCTTTCCAATAAAATCTAAAAGATCTAAGCTCAAATTGAAAGCAGCAAAATTTTGTTTTAGGTCACAGAGTCAATTCAGGTTGAGTAAAAATCGAGAAAAAACTATTTATTTATTTATTTATTTATTTATTTATTTATTTATTTATTTATTTATTTATTTATTTATTTATTTACTATGCACTCGTAGGTGCGCTACAATAATTAGTCAGAAACCAAATCGTTATAAAATGAGAGTCATCGACTTAAAGTTAACACATTTGAGCAGTATTTTACCCACAAGCGGAAAGTTCACAGACACATATTATTCGAAATCATTGATGCCTAATACTATCCATAAACAGATTGTATTTCTTCGGTTTACCTGTGTGAAGAGCACTGAATTCCTTTTTCTTAATTTCAAGAAGTGTTTAAGCTGTGCCGCTGTGTCGCTGAAATTGTTACCTTTTTACTTTGTTGACGCAGCTCCACGCGCGCGCCGATTGCACTACACTCAAAATCAAAGCACTTAATTGTGTAAAGCAATTTTCAAGGTAAACTGGTTCACATAAACACTTCTAAGCTGCCAACAGTAGTGTTTGTTGATACAACAGGGTAGGCTGAAGCTGCGAGAACCGTATTCATTCAGCCAACACCTTTCAAGTCAATATTGTGAATTCCATTGCTTTTCCATTGTTTTCTCCGGATATGTTATCTCAGGTGAAGCAGAGAAACCTCTCAGAGTTCATCACGAATTTCCGAACATGAAACTCTTGTGGAATTACCTTCGTGTTTTGAAGAGCAGCGAAAACTGTCCCTCTTCAAAACAACGCCAGTACGCACAACACTAGTAAGCGTGATCCCCATGGTAGGGACCAACTCGCTATCAGATTAATTGATTCTCCTGAGCGCTCCTATCGTCTGCTTAGAGTATTTTGACCAGTCCGATGATGTCAACGAAGAGAATTCCCGTATGGAAAAGTGGTATTTTTCTGTCATGTGTAGGGCGATCGAGAGTTGCGGAAACCGCAAGCGCTCACAGAACGTTTTTGGAAACTCTTCCCGCCAGACTCCTGGGTCGCCACAATTATCCGGACGAAGTCCTTACCATTGCTCGAGATCAATTTTTATCTTGAAGCTTTCATTGAGTCGCACAGAAAAGGGGTTTATTAACGCCATTCAGGGAAGTTCCAAAGCTTTAATGTAAACAAAATCGCGATGCGAACTATCCGAAGGTTTGAAGAGTTGGAGCTTTCTTTTCTTCATCCCTTCTTGTCAATAAAGTTAATTAAGAAAAGCTAGACTCCCAGAGAATTGAAGCATTCAGACAATAGCTTACTCGAAAATCGTGAATGTTCAGTTGGTGCCAGTCAAAGTTTCCGGACGTAATCGTGTTCAAGGAGTCGACTTCATGCTTCTGTGTCTGGTAAGAGCTCAGCCGATCCGAGCCTACAAAAGATGCTCAGGACTTCGGAATTCCACAAGCTGCTCTTGTCTCGGACTCAAATAGACCCAATTTCTGCTCGGGTCCGAGGAGAATTTGGTGACGCCTACTTGGTTTTACGTCTCTACTATGAGACTTAAATTCGCCACTGATCGACTGTTCATTAGATTCAAGTTTTTCCTGAGTTTCCTTTCTTCCGTTTCCTCAGCTTCTAATCTGCGCTTCTTCTATATTATACATATTCCGGTAACTGAATCTATGGAAGTTGACCAGTCTAGCCGCTACCGAATCATCGGTGAGAATAACAAGAAACTAGCTCAGACATTTCCAATTACTTCGTTGATGTATTGTATTATCTGAAGCGGATTTGTACGAAATTGCGTCTGCTCCGATGACTCGGTGAGAAAATTCGCTACAAATCATGTTTTCCAAAAAAGCGCTGCAGAATACATGCACAATACCTCACTTTCATTAATTTCCTACATGGGAAACGGTAGTAGCTGAAGTCTTGACTTGGTTAATACCTGCTCTTTCACTTCGGTCACTAAATTTTGTTCCTCACTTCCAATCAGGGTCAACCCTACGTTGTTACGAGTAACAACGGGGGGGTCGTACTCAGTTGAGCTTGGAGGGGGGTCGTACTCTCTCGGTGGCCGGCAGTGGGATTCTTGGTAATATCGGATAATAGCCAGCACGTTACGTTTTCGTAAGATGACTGATACTAGAGCATCTATAAACCACGCTTCCCTCTAAATGAGCTTTCAAATGAATCAGCGGCCCGACAGAGAGGCCGCACCAAAGGGATTGGTGCAAGCGCAACTACTCCAGACGATTATTCTAGGCACATCCATAAGTTGAACGTGCATTGTCTTCAAGAAGTACGGGCAGGACCTAAGAAAACCCGCGTTTCGGGAAAATGGCTTGAAGAAATACCCCTCAAAAAAAGTAACAACGGGACTAATTTTTGAACTGCTGACTTTTCAGGAACGTTTGGGTGCTCGTAAGAAAGCTTGAATCCTGTAGTTTGTCATACCGTGTTCAGCTTCCCAAATGAATGATTTTGAAGGAAGTTATGATCGTTTAAAGGTAAAAAAGTCGCGGTTCCAAAATTTTTATTAAATTAACTTTCGAAGAATTTTTTACCCATGGTTGGAGAGAGAATAATTTGAATTTTCCAAATCAAATCACTTCGGCGCAGAAGCTCGAATATGAAGGAAGTTATAGCCTTAGAAAGAGGGGTGTAAAAATTGTGTTGCAATTGAAGAACGTGAAGGATTTCAGTGTTTCAATTGAAGAACGTGAAGGATTTCAGTATTTCAATTGGAGCGATAATTTTTTCTGACTTCTCATAAGTTTTTATCAGGTAATATTGTCAATATTCCGGTCACTGGTTCTAGTTTGGTAACCCTTTGGAGTACACGGATATCTTTGAATGCATCTCATTTTTTCGTGTTTGCAAGCAGCGATGAATATCTGTCGTGGATTTTGCTAAAGTTTCATCTTTGATGACTTACGTAGAAATAAATATTGATGGTAAACACTGTCTCTACACAAGTGTCACATACAAGGGGGGTCGTATCAAATCACCCATGAAGGGGTCGTAAAAAATTTCCAAAGAGTAACAACGATAGGGTTGACCCTGCTTCCAATTAATCTGCCTTAACTGGTCAGTCGCAAGACTTCATCGCAAGCACATTTAAATTGGCATCCATTCTCACAAATTTTCTCTTGAATCAGGAAAAGCATTCGTGATACGAAATTCGTGCGCATTACTGTTTCAAACTTGACTTATGTACATATTATATGAAGTGCCATATTTTACTTTCAGAAATGGTGGACATGCAGCAATTTGTTGCTTATACTTCTACGTTTATACTGGTTCTGGGAACAACGTTGAATATCATTTTTATCTATGCGATAAGACACGGAACGAAAAGCGCTGTAGGTCAAGTCTACAAAAATATCATGACATGTTTTGCAGTGTGCAATATTGTCTTCGCCGGAGCAGAATTCACTGCCAAACCTGTGAGTTCTTCTCAAACCGCCCGTTTTCAATATCGAGTCATGAAGAAGAAAACGCGAGTCAAAGCTATACTTCACTGAAGCAGCTCGAACGTCTCTCAGAACGTCTTCCACTTTTCATCAGTTCCAAAAATGATAATGTTAATTCACGCGGAAACTGTTGTCAGCGCTAAGAGCGGAAAATTATATGGAATACGCCAGACTTTGCGAATCGAGCGATTCGCTAGCGTCCGCGGTCGCGTTGCGGTACCAGCCAATTGAGTGATTCACTGGCCGCGACGCGACCGCAGACGCTAGCGAATCGCGCGATTCGCAAACATTGACATCGGACTATGTGGAAGAATGTATGCGGAGTGAGGTCGTCTCCATTTTGCAAGTGAATGAGTGCAATGAAATTTTTGCCTCACATCTTGATGTTTCATATTGTTTCAGGGTATTTTCATTTACGGAACTTCGCTCATGACGTTCAGCCACGGTATCCTTCAGAATATGAAGCCATGGGGTTTTCTGTCGCTCTGTGTGTTTATAGGCATGTATGGTGTCACCACAGCTCTCTTATCACTCCATTTCGCCTACAGATATGTAGCTGTTTGCAGGTTGGTGTTGCTCAAAGTGACGCTAGCCGTTCATTGAAAATAATACAAAATGGTATTGATATTGAATCCAAGCAGCGGCGAATTATGGAAAATGATAGAGCTAAAATGATGGTGTAGAAACTTATGATACTGCTTACTCATTCAAGCACAATGATTCCCATATGTGTATTTGGGTTAATAGCGACCTGGAGTGGGTCTTCCTTATCAATAAATACTCTATAAATCCCACCAGACCAAGCGACACCGTTCCACTTAAACTGATGATTTAAAGGCACGCTCCGGGATTAGGCGCGCTCGCCTGTTCCATCCCGGGGGTAGTAGACAGGCGGACAAGCGTTGATGTCGCGCCCCTTTTGCCGCTTGAAAGTGCGCGACAAGGAGCTCGTCCGACCCGCAACTCACACCTTCGTCCGCAAGCCCCACCCTCCGCTGTCGGTTGCCACGTGGCGCTGCTTGAAAAGCGCGGGCGCATTTGAGGCAGCGGTCCCAACCCAATGCGATTGGCACTGGAGCAACTAGAGTCAGGTTCGTGAAACACGTCCCAGTGGGATGCGGCTGAAATAGTGGAGGTCTGTTTGCGAGCAGAGTCAACCGTGCGTTGCGCAGTTCTCAACGGCCACGCGAACATTCACACTCGCATGCTCGAGCCGTCTGTGTCTCCGCCCATACAGCGTGCGTTGAGGATCTCTCAACGTGCCGTTGCGAACTGCGCAACGCAGGGTTGATCAAATTGCGGAGCGTAACCGGTGGTGTCGTTTGCTTTCCTTCTCTTTTCAGACCACCTCCCACCTCTAGCTTTATAACTGAACGCTTTTCACATCTATTTTGCCCTGAATCTTGCCTTTGATGGATAGTTTACTTTATGACAGTCACGGGCTTTAGCTCTTGGAAGGTGTGCTTCCAGCACCACCTTCTACATACATGTGATGGAAAATGAGGGAAATCGGCATGTAAAAAGAGATTGTGAGAAATGAGTACTCTCAAGTAGAGCAATATCAAATCAGGCTCCATTATATCGCTTCACAGGCCGAAAATGAAAATTTCAGGCAACATTTGTTGCGTATTTTTCACCAAACTACCTCCATCACTGTTGTTATTTTATCCGTACTCTCATGGGGATTAATTTATGGCTTTATAACATTCTATTGTTTCGCCGCTAGGGACCATTATTACAAGTACGCCAACTCATCGGTTTACGCCAAGTTCGGAGAAGATGCTCACAGCCTGTCTTTCTTTTGCATCTTCACCCACGTAAGCTTTGATCGACCAATTTTCCAAAATGGCTTGGACTCCAAAAGAAATCTTATTTTACGGAATTGAATGGCCGACGCACAACAATCATTGTCACAAAAGCCTCGAGATCGCTCACGACTGATCTTATCCCATTTGCTCTCATGATTTTGCGTGTCACATGTACGCGACTTGACAAACCGTCCTTCCAAGAGCCAAAAATACGAAAAAGTTCAACCAAGTTAAAAGCCTAGTTGTGCCGGTAATTGTTGACCGAACTTCTCCATGTTCCAACGTGTTCACACTTCTCCACTCGACCTTTTAGGCACTCGCCGCACATAACACACAGCTCAGCCACTCGACTATCCATTCTACGTCATACTATCTCGAAACTGTGATTAATAGTAGCAGTCATTAATGGACTGTTCCCGTCACTACCAGTAAGTCATTTGCATCAATGTCACGAACGCAAGTACTGCCGCCTTCGAAATAGTAACAGTTTTCAATTGGGATGGCATGACTTTCGTGATTGACTGCACAAGAACTTGATGTAACACCTATAGGTCGTAGAAGCCTCTAAAACTTCCGTCTTTGCAGTAAAAAAGAGGAATCCGAAGCGCCAATGAAGAAACCTTAAGAGCAATGAACATGATAATGCCCACTGCTCAAACGACATTGCTCTAGATGCGAAAACCTTACGTTATGGTCCTACCCCAATTCTATGAACCCTTGCCTGTAAACCCTCGCTGCACACTTAATGAAGCACCTATTTGTCAAAGTTACGTTAGTAACCCTGACTACGCAGTGCATTTCTGATCTATGTGAATTGAGACGCCAGCTAGTATATGGACTAGCAGTGAGGGTCCATGGGCGCATCATTACCTTATGAAATGAAGGAATGGGTCACTAATAAAAACTGAGACCAAACCTGAGATAAGGGAAAGGATTCTGAGGGAGGATGAGAGCAACCATCGTTCTCCCTGGGCCGGTAGTAAAGTGCCCTAGACTGGCAATCAAATGTGGTGATTTTCATCCATTGACGAGGAATAGGGAACGTGGAAACATGGACTTGACCCTTCTTGAAACCGCCAGCCTCGCCACACTACCTGCAAAACTTGCGCCACTCTCGGACTTGAACCCTGGATGACAGGACTCAAAGCCGGGTTTTTGCCAGTGCACCAGGGATCACTCGATCACAGCATCGGAAGAGGTCTTGACAACAAGGTAAGCAACGGATGTTGTTTGCAAATCTTAGACTCCAGATAATCCAGCAGCCTTGCCAGCGGCACGTTGCTATTGAGCCATCGGTAATTTGCATGGTGGAAGTGGTGAGCCTGCAAACCTTGCGTCACACACGGGTTCGAACTTTCGGTGCACCGTCCCATGAGCGGCATCGTTACCACTGCACTAAGGAGCCCTTCTTATCGGCGGTGAAAGGGTTGTAGAGAAAAGGGAATAGCCTACGAAGGTTGCAAACCTTTAGACTTATCGTAGTATTGATCCCGCGACTGATCCAACACCAACGTAGACCGCAGGCGCTACACCACTGACGAATCAATGCAAGGTGCTTCCCTTTCCCTTTCCAACACCGTGCTTGACCCACGCAGCTGGCAGTTTGAAGTTGGCCAACTCAGCAACTTGCTTTGCGTGACGGGCGTCACCTGCGTCTCTCCAAACACATTGTATTTCGTCCCTCCGCGTCCCGTTTTCTGCCAGCGAGCCTTCCTGCGCGTTTACGGCGCGTAACAAGGAACCACCCTGCCAGGGAGCTGCAGCTCACCTGGGAAGCTTTCTTCAGAGTTTCATAGATAGATAGGTCTCCTAGGTGCCATAGAAGCGATTTCCACCATCATCGGAAAAACTTGCTCTCCACGTGACGTGCTCATTAAAACTGCCCTTAAAGGCACAACCCAGGCAGAGGTCGTGTGAACGCTTTCCTTCGGTCTGTAGTATAGACCCCTAGGGGACAATCACAAATGTGGCGTTCTCGTGCACGGAAACCAACCGACAAGAGCGCGCAGCCTTTTTTCTCTTATCAGGCTGTTGTCTGGCGCTCTCTCATCTGTAGCGCTCTCTCGCCTCATACTCTCCTCTCCGCGCTTAGTCTCTCATTCCCTTAGCACAGCCGATTAGGAAGGTGAGTGAGCCCTTAACCTAAGCGTTTTCGACGGATTCTTTTCCTTTTTTCTTCACTGCCGGCCCACTTCGCACCAATACATTCGCATTCGTGTACAAGAGCCACACCAATGTGATCCTGGGGCATGCCTTTAACGTGCAAGTTTGGCTAGTTTACTACCGTGTTTAATCTCAATCCCCAGCTTAGTCCTAGTGTCACCTACGACCGGTTTTGGATGCCGCGTTTTGAACGTCTTCTTAAGGATATGAACACCTTCTTATGAGTATGTTTATTTCTTTTTTTCAGAATATACGCATTTATGCCATTGATTGTGACTACTTACACGGTCGTCGACCCTCTTGCGATAATGTTCTTCGTATGTGATTTCCGACAGACATTAAATAAACTGAAGAGCAATTTGGAATTCATTTTCTGTTGTGGTGTAACGAAATCCGAGGACATATCGAAAAGCCAACGGTCTATCGTGACATCGGAAGCCAACGGTGTCCGAGCAGGGAAAACGCTCACTGCAGTGTACTAGTCAAGTGATCTGTTGACATGTTTACTCCAGAACGTAAAATGTGTTTATCATAAATGTAGCCAGCTTTTTTGTATTCTTTTTTCTTTTCAGTTCTAAGAAGGGATCTGTGTATTTTCGTGTTTGCAGGAATAAATTTGTAAAAAAAAAACTTGATGCGTAGCTTCATTTAAATAAAAACAAATATTATTACCGCGGTCGCATCGGAAACACTTCGTGATGACTACACAAGAATGCTGGTTCTGAACAACAACGTTCTTCTTTCGTTCCCGGCAGCACCCGAACCCGCACCTCTCGCTCATTGGGCAAGTGCGCTACAAGTTTCGCTGCCGGAGCACCGTTTTGCCCTAGCTCAGCGGAGTACGGTGGCAAATCTGCCCGATGAGTGTAGTAGATTATAATGTTCCCTTTGGGCGCTTGCGTACCGTAACCCAACACGCGAAAAATTCGCCGTTAGGTTCGATGTTATTGGTGCAGGCGCACAACAAGCACCCTACCGCACGCGCAAATTTGTCTCGCATATTTCGTGTCATCATTTTCCGTGCGTGCTCGCCTCCCAGTTCTCGTTTTCTCTGCGTCCTCTCAACGAAGAGAAATGTGTCGAGCGAACCCGCGAACTATACCGTGCGCCGTTCATGCAGGAGGTGGAGGATGGCGCGCATGTCGGGTTGGCCTCGCGTACGACGAAGCGGCACCCAAGGGATGACCTCTCCTACCGCCGCACGCGAAACGTCCGCCTCGTCGCTTGCGCGGCAAGGCGAACGTCGCGACGCTCCTCCGATTTTGGGTTGCTGCCCTGGGAAACCGGGGTAGTCTCACCAACTGCAGTCGCTGCCTTAATGCTAGCGTTGCACGCTGGAGGCTTGCAGCTGCGCTCCGGCGCCACCGCGGGTTACGGTATTCGAGCGCCCAAAGGGAACAATATAATCTTGTCCCGATGAGCGGGAGGCGCGGGTTCTAGTCCCGCCTGGGGCGAAAGTTTTGTTCACAACCCAGCATTCTTGTGAAGACATTCGCAACGCGAACTGCGGCGTTAAGAATGAAAGTTAACAAACAAAACAAGCCTATGATGAGCTTTTTCGAGAAAATTTTGTGGATGGAGCAGCTGAATATAAGTTAGTGCAGAAGGTGCAGCTTTCTCATTAAAAGAAAGCAAGCACATCAGGAGCTATGATTTGCAATAACGCAAATCTCGGGCAGCTACGAAGGGTCAAAGTTGCATATACGAGCACTCAGTCTCCCGTCCTTCATGTTACCTCATTTCTCGGCCAATCCTGGCGTCCGTACCGCACAGAGAGAAAGAGGTCTTATCTTATAAGGTTTTCGCTGGTTCCTCTTCCGTTTTTCATTAGTATCGTCGACTGGCACCTGCTGCTTCATAACCCAATAAATATAGTATGCTTCTGCTATTGCTTTCTGTAACTGTAAGCCGAAATCAAGTGGCATATTTCGGATGACCTTATTGTACAGTTGAAGCTCGAGTCATGATATAGCCCCATTAAGCACTGCAATAGAGAAAGCAGAAGAAGTTTCGTAGACGTGACAGTTTGATTATGGGTCCCAGATTTCATCCAAACTTTCCATCTCTCAGCTCTCATACGTGCAAAACAAGTTTGTAAGACAGAAGGAACTTGACATAATCTGTACAGCGTCAACGTTAAGTCCTCATAGGAATGCCTGTTTTCGTCATGCACTATTTATCGATCGACTCTCCAAAGCTAATACACAACTTCATCGGTTAGCCTTCAAAACAAATTAGGTTGTGTGCTGAGCACCATTGTTCAGCGGTACTGTACAAAACTGCTTCACCTCAACATCTTCTCTTGGGCTCGAGTCGTGCTGCACCTTACGTAACATGCTTACTCAATAGTGCTGCAGTGGCATTCAGACCTCGCCGCCGGCTCAGATCATCTCTTGATTCACTGGATAATGGACCAAGGTTTTGCGAAGCAGCATCATGCCGTCATCGTTGTCACGTAGAGTTTGCGGTCCAGGCTGTCCCCACATTCCCATTTAATCCAACAGTTATTGGAAAACAAAATTACATCAAAGAACAGAGTGAGGTAAATGTTAGCTCCATAATCACACCTGCTGAGTACCTTTGAAGCAGGCCCGATCATTTCAAACAAAAATAGAAAATGAAACCAAGAAAAATACGAGCGTCTCGCATGACAGCTGTATTAACACTCTAAATAATAAAGGTGACACTCTCAATACCAAAACGTAAAATTGCTAACGGTCACTAATCAATCAAATCGTATTCCGAAATTTTTCGTTTAGGAGGTGCAGTTAGAAGGGTAGCTGCTCCCGCAAGTGTGGTCCTGGATCAAATTCCAGGTCAAATCCAACGTACGGCAGCCAAATTTCTGTAGATGGTTTATTGTTGCTAGGAGGGAAAGCTGCTACGCAAAACACATCGATAACTCCATTCCAAAAAAGTCGTAGTCTAAGGGTTAAGATGTAAAATTTGAACAGCAATGAAGATTTTGTGTGGTTCACCATTCCTGAAACAAGAAAAACAAAGTGATCACGATGACTGGAGAGCGGCGCAGTCTCATTGAAGAACATGGTCGTTAAAATCATCGGAACCTTCCAAATGGAGTGCTATGTCTATGGGAGTGAGTTTAGTCAACCTTTCTGGTACTTACTCACCTCTTCCTGACCGCCATGTTTCGCTGGACGCGTTGGACTACGTTGTGGAGAGCAAGGAGCCAGGAAATTTCATTCGAAGAAGGAATCAAGATGAAAGGTGTCCGAAAGCGAACAACTGCAAATGACTCCGAAAACCTGTAAAACGAAGTGTTGTCGGTATGAAATGACTCTAGCTGCGGCCAGTTATGTGGATGACATTTACAATTTCAGTCAAGAGCACTAGTGCAAAAAGCTTACTTTTCGCAAACACAACTTTTCTCAACCCACCCCACGCAACTTTTCAAAGCGGAGGCGAGCTCACCTCACGACAACATATTACAGATGAGGCCGCAGGTGCAATAGTTAGATACCGTAGTCCCAATTTTGAACAAGAAATCCTTCAAAGGCAATAATAATGACGGCAAGGACTGATCGGTTTTGATGACAGTATGGCACGTCATTGGAGGACTAGACCTCACATCTCGCTGGGGGCGTGGATGGGACTCTCAACGCCAATCCATTAAATGACATCCAACAAATCGCCGAAACCGCACACCCTTCATGCGTCATGATCACCGCCCCCATAGGGAGAGGTATTACACACAACGCATTCAAAACCACGATAAAAATTTTTTATCAATGTATAGATCTTCATCGGGGTCCTCTTCCTTTGCGACGTGGCATTGTCCTAGCTACCCACTAAATAAAAATCACTTTTTGAAAGGATATGCTATCCAATACAAATGCCTACGCTATTGATAAAAAATCACAGAAATCACATGAAATAGAGTTGCTAACAGCCCGTAGCTTTGATAGACTTTCGAGCAGAACTGGGAAAAAGAGCTCACGTACAGCTGCCATTCGCAGTCTCCGCTTCGTTTGGCAATCCACTGGGGCGAGAGAGAAGATAAATTTCCAAATACTACAGCCCGCAGCCCGCGTTTATTCAGATTCCAGTAGTCTAACATCATCACGACTGAGCACATTTCCTTTGTCTAGGTTTCAACTATAAAGAAACAACCCTGCATCTCTGTAACAGTGGTTGGCGAGGGCGCAGCAGTACCCTATTCAAGCTCTGGACTGATACAAAGTTCACGCCTACCTAAATAAATTAATAGTTCTTATAAGGAGAAGCGCTCGTAGCATGACCGCTGTGATCTGAGAGGCACTCTGGTCCAACATTTCCATTATTTGCCTATGTGCTTCAAATCTCTATCCTTCTTCAGCAGAGAAGTCAAAGAATTATTGAGATGTCGTCGTGGTATGATCGTTAGCCGTTTGTGACTATAGCAGATCAAGCGGTACATAGCAGCTCTTTTAAAGCTCAGCGTAGGATTGGAACGAGTAACTTGCGTACTCAGTTTGATGTAGAATGATCTGCCTCGGTGAGAAACGCATAGGTATCAAGCGGAACAACAAATGCCAACCGGTCCAAGGGGGTAATTGAGCTCGAGAAATTCAGAAACAGAAACAGCGCTATGGGAAACGTACCTTTATCACTGATGCACAATAACCTGCGTGCAGTGACTTGCTCCTTTATCTCCTTATCGAAGGCTCCCATATATTACATTTTATCTAGAAAAGACCAAAAAACGTCTTCTCATAGTATCCATTTAGTTTTCAAACGTTACAAGAGGAGAGAAGCATGGAATCTCGTTTGTTAGATTTTCATCATTGAAAGTTATCATCAGGTCTGCCAAGGGTTTCGCTACATTCAAGAACGCTCGAATGGCATTCGATGGCATTTGATATGACACTCTACCTGTGTCTAGACAATCTTGCTTCCGAATGATTGAATCAGCGAATAAGCATGGAATTTAGTCTTCAAAGAATGCACATGATAGAAAGGATCTCAATGTCAATAACTAAACCGTGATAGGTGGCAAACCTTTCCACTATTAATTTCAAGGAACTTCTACTTTAAACGCTTTCACTGTATAGGTGACTAAGTGACCTATAGCTGCATAGGTAGTACCATATGACAAAGAAAAGACAGTTCAAAGAAATAAACGATCTATGAGGCTCCCCGGAAGAAAAATACACTGCAAGGCATAATGATAGTTCCACCTACAAATTTCCCAAAAACTTGCATCTGAAGATGTTTTCGAAAAAGGCTCTACAGAGGAATTGTGACACATATAAACGCGAATCTGAATATCAACACGGAAATCCAGTTTGAGAAAGCAACAATTTTTTATCCTCATTTTTTGAAAATACCTCGCTTGCCTATGACGCAAAATCATAGTTCCACCACATGTTTCTCCGCTGCATTTTGCTTTTACCCAATCAAATTTTGAAATTATTACCCACTCAGTTCCTTAGCTTATAGCAAAGGCAAAACCGCTGTCAGACTTCCGTAAAAGGAAAATCCTAGCAAAAGAGACGCAGGAATTGTCGAAGTGTCAGCTCACGCTGGAATTTGTCGGGGTGACTTCATAACGAACAATTTCTCAAGGATGCTACAGGATATGATACTGGGAAGAACCCTGATTACTATCCGACCGAGATAAGCGCCGTATGTGAGAAAATAATACGACTTCATCAAGCCGGGTACGGAAATCAAAATTTCTTCAGAAGTTTATGTCTCCCGGGTCGGGTGCAATCTAACGTGATTTCCGAAGCGCTCATGGAAGTACATGTCTGGAATATAAGAAATACACCTTTTATGAAAACATGGAAACGAGCTACTTTTCTTAGGGGGTTTCGCTAAGTCGGGTGAAGTGGTGACACTCCTTCATTGCCATTTTGATTTGTGTCTTTCTTTCTCTCAACGTTTTCTTTCTCACACTGATTTTTACTTTGTAGCGAACACGTGTGAAGAAGAAAAAACCAGAAGCATTGTCAGAGATTTTAAAGTATCAAACATAAAGAAATGTCCTCACAAAATGGCTCTTCTTCTTCCTATGAATTATCTTCACAAAAAGTGTATTTCTTATTTCCTAGGCATGGACTATCATGAGCGTTTGGAAAACGCGGCTTGACATATTGTGCTATTTTCTTATGAGTCGGCGCTTATCTCGGTTAGATAGTAATCAGTCTCCCTTCTGTGTCATATCCTGTGGGGTCCTCAACGGTATTGTTTGTTATGAGAAGATCCCAACCAAGATGCACTGTTAACTGACACTGACTTTCCTTTTTTCCTGCGCCTGTTTTGTAAGATTTTCCCTTTACGGAAGTCTGACAGCGGTGTCAAAATCACCATAACCTGAGGAACCAAAAGGAAATAATTTCAAAATTTGATTGGGTAAAATAAAATGCAGCGGAGAAACATGTGGTGGAACTATGATTTTGCGCCATAGGCAGAGCGAGTATTTTCAAAAATGAAAATAAAAAATTGTTGCTTCCTCGAACTGGAATTCTGTATTGATATTCAGAACTGTGTTTATATGCCTCACAATTCCTTCGAAGGTCCTTTTTCGAAAACATCTTTAGATGCAAGTTTTTGGGAAATTTGTATATGGAACTAATATTAGGTCATTTCATTAAAACATGTCCACAGTTTTATTCGAATGGAATGACTATCAAATCCGAAAGAAATAGAAGTCTAATATTCCAGTGTTCGATTAGGTAGGCTCGATTGTTGCTGATGACCCGCTCCCAGTGTTCAGGGAGCATTTTAACGAGAAGCATGTCCTTTCCTTGAAGGAGACCGGATAAAACCTTCCTGATGTCCGTTTCGGTAATCGACAGGTGCGGTAATGCTTACTACTGATCCGTATTTTCAGCTGACCAAAACATTTGAAATTGCACGGCTGCAGGTCGGTAAGTGTGGGCTGAATTCAACGTCTCAACATCTTCCGTCAAAATACTGTTGAATACTCTGAGCTACATGAGGTCTGGCATTGTCATGTGCGATGACTGCCTTCTTGTAGTTGTGTGCTGCCATCCAATTGTCAATATTATCATCGAGAAACTGACGATACACCTCAGCAGTGACTGTGGTTTTTTCGGAGCAGAGTCGCCAAAAAGCTATGCCCCAAAAATCCATTGCCACAATCCTATCTTTGAAAATGTAATCCACCAAAATCCTTATAAGGAGTTACTTCAGTTTCAGCATCCGCTTGGAACTAAGTAACTCCTTAGAAGCGATTTTGGTGGTTCCTCATCGATTCATCCAAACCCGACGCTTGTGACCTTTGAGTTGGGTGTACAAACCCACCCATGTTTCGTCTATGGCGAGTGTCCGTTTTAGCAGTCGCGGATGACGTCGATGGATGGAGAAGATTGTTACTTGTTACTACAGGCATCAATGTGGCTTTGTACTTGTGCAATTAAAGGACGAATTCGCGATCAG
>MU871807.1:6411-20897 GCA_036418205.1 Ostertagia ostertagi | reverse complement strand
TAAAGAACAAAAAAGGATAAAGCGTTTTCCGTTGATCAGCCCCTTTTTGGGATGCGGCACGCATTCTACTTCCATTTGTACATTCGTAGTGGCGTTTGAATGCGATGTGGCCTATACAATGACTTGCGGGGGCCAGCCGATGTACAAGTCAGTGTTTTTATCCTCCCAGACAAGTCTGGTACCAATTAACCGACCCCGGAGGGATGGAAGGCTTGGTTGGCCCGGGCGACTCACGACCCAGGATTTGATCCCCGGACCGCTCGCGTGGTAAGCGTGCCACTTGCCACTACACCACTTCCGCCCTCTCACTACGCCACTTCCGCCCTCGCTATCCTTAGCAGCAAATAAATTCAATAACCGCGACGACGTCAAAATTTGAGTACCTAACTTCTTCGAGTCGTACCTGAAAGAGTTCTACGAGGTAGGCCTCCATGCTTTGCATAACAAAAGGTGGAGAGTGGATGACACACATAAAGGAAATAAATTAGGTTGATGTGCTTTGGATATAGCTTTTATACTTAAAATAATCGTTGATCAAAAACGACATTTCAAAGTTACCAACCTAATAAATCATACAAAACTATTGACAGCGCTCTCGATTGCGATACGCTGCAGGCGGCCAATAATCTATGTGCTCGACCTTGCACGAGCAAGGGGAACTATTACTAATACGCCTTGCTACCAAAAGTTTATGTTCACCATCGTAAACGTAATATTGGGTTGGAGCATAATATCGTAGCGTTTTTCATTTCGAGCTACGAATTCAGTGAATACAAGTATTACCCAGGAAATCACATATATCATTTGAAAGTACTTCTTCTGCTCTACAATACCATGTTTGGCATTTTCTTCTATACTGTAAGTGTACTCAGATATGGCGCTTAGAAGTTGGAGAATCAAGGTGGGCGAAAATCTATATAGAGAAAAAAGCTGCCAAAATAGGAGTTTTTCGGAATCCATCGTCATCATCGAACCATTACTCCAGTCGATCCTTGATTTAAATCATATTTCTACTCCATTTTTTTCATATTTTCTATCTTTAATCATAATTACAGGTTGAGAATAGTGAGGTTCTGAAAACGGGCTCACTACCCTTTTTTGATTTCTAAACCCGGTAATTTCTTGCGAAATGGAACCAAAGTCGTAAATAATGACGAGAAGAACATCACTGATCAGTTTTATGCTTGGCTTTGCTTTTGGGTTTTGCTTTAAACGTTTTTGCCGAATGCGAGCGCTACGATATTATGCTCCGACCCAATATCATGCGTAACTGCAAAATAGGCTCTGTAGGGTAGAGTCTCTCAAATAAACATTCTTTGGCTAACACTATAAATGTTGGTTTCTATATAAAACGAAGCCCGAAATTTACAATCTCCTGAAAATGTTGCTGTCCATAACCTCTCATCTTGTTGAAGTATACTAAAGCTTAACACAAATAAATGCAAAGGTGTGAGACCAAGTGGTACTTTTGCATTTTTCCATAAAAAGAGATCAACTCCACTCATCAGCTTGTCCTCCATTCCTCTACTCCATTCTTTGATGGTAACATCATGAGGCGTTTCGGAATGCTTCCAAGCCTTTCTTGCGCATAAAAAAATTCATCATGTAAATGCACAGAATTTGTGATTATCCACGTGGAGTGCCTAGTTCTAAAACCGACGGAGGTCGGAGATTAGTAACAGAATTTCCACTTCACTCCGCAGCGGCTGGCTCATTTCTTAGTCCATCTAGTTAGCTGTTAAACTTAGCAAAGCCAGAAAAATTCCGCTGGAATAAACCGTGATAGAGCTCTTCAAATGTTTCACGAGATGGACAAAGATATGTTGGAATTTCAAAATTTCGTGGTTGAAATTTTAGACTAAACCTCACACATCTGTCATCAACTAGACTGACAGGTTGTCTCCTATAATTTTCTGTTATGCCTGGCATGAAAGAAAGTCATTTCCGACGTTGCTTTATTAGTCAAGGCAACTGTTGTTCTCAGAAACAAGTAACACAGGAAGACAAAAAACAACAACACAAAAATAGGATGAGATCAGATGCGACATGGGTGGCCCTCCATTGAAGTCAGGCGCCTATAATATCGTTGTGGGTCCTTGGCCCGACTCATATGAATACTGTAAGTGTGTTTGCCCTCGCGGCAAATGTATTCTGGCGCGTCAATAAAGGACATTCCACCAACGTGCTTCCGCCGTATACCAGCTTTCTCGGCGAAAATCCCTGTGAACAGTGCGTCTTCAGGAAGCTTCCTTAATAGTGCTCATTATTAATGGAACACTAAATGCATTTCCACAATGGAAAACTATGGAGTCAGTTGCAGTTGTTTGAAAAGCCAGGTACATATATGAAGCCTTCGCTGCGAACTTGCAGAAGCACAATCTGTTCTGAAAACTATTTCAGCCAAGCAGCACTTTGGAACAAACCAACTACGTTATGGTATCTCATGTCGCATAATGTTAATTGCATGAAGCGAATTCAGAACTACAAATCAGGCCATTCCTTAATTCTGGTATAAAAGGCTGCCGGGATAAAATTGAAGTGCAAGCATAGCACCCATTGGAATCCCACGTTTGTTGCGCCTCGTGGGCAAGCCATCGATGCGCTCGTCTCGACCCCTGTCCATGGGCACGACACCAAGTTTGTTGGCTCAGTTACTCGTGTTCGTTGATAAGGAGTTCAGTCGCTGCATGAGAAATGGCGAGGCCTGAACCAAGAAGATGCGGACTATATTGTAGCTGAGCTGAGCTGCTGGCTGATTTTGTTCCAAGAAATTTCATGAACACTCCAAGGAAACATCCATATTGCAGTGGACCTGTGGAAAGAAGATTGCTAAATTAGAGATAGCTCCATTTTAGCTGCGCTACCAGATCAAGGCATGAGCCAAACTGGTGTATTTCTTGCACACAAATATGAAAGTGGTGCAATGGGCCGGCAAAATAGAAGATTTCCATCAAAAATGTTTGAGTTGAGACCTTGCTCACGTAATGCGGCCGTGTCATGGCAATGGGAGAGAGTAAAGTATGAGGCGAAAGAGCGCATTAGATAAGAGGCGCCAAACAACACACTGACGGGCAAAATTGAAGATGATGAAATATCCCTGCAAGGCCTTAGCGCCTCAAGGCGCCCAAGCCAACTATCGGGTGCTCTGCATTATCCACTTACAAAATGTTCTGGACATCATGCCGAAGAGCAACGCGCGTTAACAGAAAACTGGATAGCGATTTGAATATGAAATTCGAAGAGGATTCACCTGTAGTTGGCTGAATGAGGAAACCAACTTTTTTGAGATGCGTTCATGAGTCGTTCTGCTACATCAGGCCCTGAATTATCGCATGACATTTTTATAAATTGACATGCTTGCTTGCATGCTAATGGTTTTCGTGCTCAATTTCATAAATTCTACATGGCACATTTGCCGACCTATCAGGAGACTGCCTAGTATGTTGTTCGAAGGAGGGTCATACCGTTGCAAATATTTGCAGAGCTGTTAAAAAAAGGAAATTGTCAAACCGTAATATGTGCTTAACAAAGTTACATGTGCTACAAACAAATTACCTAATGACTCAATCTGGTGGAGTAAAAGGCATGTTGCTACAATTGTTCAGCCTACACTGACGTTGAAAGACACTTGGCGGACCCTCTCACATTTTTTGAAGTTAGAGGCAGTTAGCAGAACATATCAATCCAGACAATTAATAAAGCAAAAAATGGTTAGAGGTAGAGTTTGCATTTGACCAGAATGGACTGCAACTATGCAACTCGTCACGCACTCGCTGCGGCTTCTTCTGAAGTCCACCATGGCAAGACTTGAGCTGTAAAAACAGTCAAAGAAGAATTGCGTCGTTTGAGCATAAACCAATATTTGCGTTTGTGCAAATTGTGTATGTAGGGGTATTCCAACAGCGAGAGCACTTACTTGTGCGATTATTTCTTCATGTTTTTTGAACCCATACAGAGTTTTGCCTGCGTAATTTTGAATTCTCAGGGTGGAAGCACACTCTGGTTTCTTGAACTCACAGCAACAGAAATAGGTGGAATCTTGTCAAAAAAGTCAACGCAGTAGAGAAAACAAGAACGTAGCTCATTTTCCTTGCCTTCGCCAGACAAATCCAAAGGCCAAGATGCCTCTTACTCTTTTACAATTCATTCTTTCTTTCTATTGATTTCAATCAAACATCACCAACCGCATAGCATATACGTTCCTGTTGAGCAATACATCGGAAATCGTGGATGTGGGTAGATAGACTCCGGTATACTCCATTTCGTGCGACTTCGTTGGACTCTGGTTGAGACGTCACACTTGCCGACGATGCGGGGTCCAAATGAAAAGCAAGTTCTTTAGAAAAGGCTCTAATTCATTTGTTAGTACTACTAATTCCACAGTAAGTCAAAAGTTCGGAAACTTTGTTCGCCTAGCGCAGCCAGTATACAACGAAATCGCCTCAAATTTATAGAATACTAAAAATTCAAGTGTAGAATATGAAGTCAGATAGAATTTCTCGCAACAAGATTCGTCCTACTACGCATGAATCGCTAAGCGGTTGTGCATGAGTGTCTGTGTGTGCTTGTCTGTCTGACCGGAAATTGATAATGTTACTCCCATTGGTCATAGTGTCGTCAAACTCAGAGGGAGTAAAGGTGCCAATGTGGAAACAGATGGCAGTTAGGAGAAAAGGGTACGAGCTAATCTTGGCGTCTTAACGCAAGCGTCATCAACTTGGCACGCCCTTCGCGTTGATCTAGAATGTTTTCATTGACAAGATTATATGGGATGGAACGAAGACACCATTGGTGGGGGTTAAAAGGTGATAGCAAGTGATAAGAGGTGATAACGGGCACAGAATGCTAATGTTACCACCTTAGCAACGCCGTTTGCGATGATAGTAGAAAGGTCGCACTCATACGTTTAGTGTGGGACAGAGACGCAAATGGTGCGAGATAGTAACTGACGATTGATATGGACCGATAAGAAGCGTCGTAACGTTAGTGTCACTTAATTACGTACGCCGTTTGCGTTGTCAGTATGACATTTGCATTCATAAGTGTTATGTTGGATGGGACGAAACATTTATTTATTTATTTACTTGTCATACACACAAGGTGCGCCATCGGTAAACATAGCAGAGTTAGTTAAAAAAAGAAGTTAACGCCCTATCCTACTTACTATAAAGCGCTTCGTCTGTCGTCTGTCTGTGTGTCTGTCACGAAATTCCCTAGCTCCTCGGGATCCGCCTGGAGGGACCGGGTCAAGTGTGGGATGGGTGGGCAAGGTCTCACGAAATACAAAACACACATCAGCTAAGCGGAGCCCCGCCCACAGAGGGCGTGGCGTGCGTCGAAATGAACTGTACCGAAGACCAAGATTTCGATTTCAGTGACAAAACGACCTCGAAACTGGGCCAAAAAGTGGGTTAAGGTGTGCATTGGTAAGTCACATCGAATTAGGGAGACCCACCCCCCGGTGGGCGGGGCGTTCTCTAAAAAAGCAGTGCTTTATGAAAAATTTCATAACTCGGTTGGGAGAAAGCCTACAGAGCAGAAAACAATTTGGTGTAAGGGAGCAATGTCTAAGGTGTTTCCTGCATACATGACGTGGGCGGAGGCCCGCCCAGAATGGGCGGGGCGCGCTCTGAAGTGTACAGCATTTTCTACAAGCCCTCATAATTCGGGTCGGGGAAGTCTAAAGAGCCGGAAAAAGGTGGATAGAGGTGTATGGAGGAGTGGAGGCCAGCTGTCAATGGTGGGCGGGGCTTGACCAAAGTGGGCGGAGTTTGCGACGAAAATTCATAACTCGGCTCCAAGAAGTCCCGGAGGCACGGAAAAAGGTGGGTAGAGGTGGGTGGAGGAGTGGAACTTAAATACCATTAGTGGGCGGAGCATGGCCAAAGTGGGCGGAGTTACCCAGGAAAATTCATAACTTGGTTCCAAGAAGTCCTGGAGAACGGGAAAAAAGTGGATATGAAGGTCAGCAAAGAAAGAGAAGTTAACTGCTACGGTTGGGTGGAGCGTGCGCTAATATGGGCGGAGTTTGCGCCAAAATTGTAATTCGGCTCCAAGAAGTCCCGGAGGCAGGGAAAAAGGTGGATGGTGGGTGGAGGAGTGGAGCCCAGCTATCACCGGTGAGCGGGGCTTGACCAAAGTGGGCGGAGTTTGCGACGAAAATTCATAACTCGGCTGCAAGAAGTCCTAGAGATAGGGAAAAACGGGGTTATTAGAGGTTGGCGAGGGAAAAGAGATCAGCTGCTTCCAAGAGGTCCCAGAGACCGGTGAAAAAAGGGGGTAGAGGTCGGCGAAAGGAAGGGGGCCAAATGCTATTGGTGGGCGGGAGCACGCACCGAAGTAGGCGGAGTTTGCCACGAGATTTATTGTCCGGAAGCAGTCCGGAGACCGGGAAAAGAGGATAATGGTTGACGAAGAAAAAGAGGTTGAAAGCCGTCGATGATGGAGCGGATAGAATTTAGCTGAGAATTCAGATATTCGTGGTGTATCAAGCCAAATTTGAAAATTTTCGTCGCACCATCAAAATTCGCCGCAGATCTGTGTTGCGCGCGCAATGCGTGCGGCGCCAACTGGTATATATATATAAATATATATATATATATATATATATATATATATATATATATATATATATATATATATATATATATATCAGGTAACCATATCTGACCTGAAAGGAAACACGGATAAGGATACTGTCTAGTGACGCTAAGAACGTCGAAAACAGTAAAGTCAGGTTGACATCAGATGTGAATACAGGTATGATACGAACTGAGGAGCATTAGAATGTAAGTAAGTGTTTGTGTCGATTGCTTTTACAGTAGAGTTCTTGGAGCTATGTGGAGTACATGGAGTTGGAAGGGTGTTAGAAACTGATAGCAGCTGATAAGGACTGTCAAGACGTTCAAGGAAGGAAATGTCACGAAAGGAGTTACAGACTTTTGTAGCGATGCCACATGATTGGAATGCAAACGAAAATGAAGATCAGGAGGTTGGAGGTGGATAATGATAAGGATATTTTTCACTGGATAATGCTGTTTTGTGCCGCCTTCGCGTTGCGAAAGCTGCTTGGGCCGAGTATAAAGTAAGGAGTACAGCGTAGCAAGAGGGATGAGTGTCGTGTGGACAGCAGAATATAGCAATTTGCAGTAGTGCATAACTAAAGGAAATACTCTGCAAGGTTAACGTTTACAAAATGACCAATACAGCTCAAGTATCATATGTTCACTAGGTGGATGTTTATGTCCCCCCCCCCGATCGCTACCAACCAAGCTTATTCGATTGCTAAACGGCTAATTCCTGTAAAATACTGGTTGTTCATCAGATGTTCAGACGAAGGTAAGCAATGATATGCCAGGAACAATAAGAGTCAGTACCAAGAAATTTCGATGAATTTCGCCGCAATCAAGCGGTCTTTGCAACTCTGTAGCGCCCTTGGAGTGCACTTCAAAAAACAGGACATCGGCAACCTTCCTGAGAGATCTATCCTTCACATCGAAGGGACCCATCCAGCTGAACCCATCCAGCATTGTGCATTTGAGATATGAAGGATAGCAGCTCACTCAGATAACACCGTGTTTCCTATGGTATCTAACTAAGTCACAGTGTGGTGCTCACGCCGTCAAATGCATGCCCCACATTTGCAGTCTTCGTACGCGAAGATTGGAGCTATAGAGGGAATTGGGCTGACAATCAAGGGAAAAAAACGCATTCGTTGAAAGTTACTCAATAGGGACTACTTTTTTCGTAATGCGGTCTCTGCCAAGGCTTAAAAACAATGAGCGCTGAGTAATGAGCAGAGGTAATGAGGAGTGAGGAGATACAGTCACAAGGGCCTGCATATACCTTGCTATGTAGTTTGCTGCATCAGCAGAGGCACCTGGACCAAGAGAAGACTTCCATGCTGTTGCAAATTTCGACCAGCGAGAGCGACACATCCGAGCGGCAGATCTATGCCCTTAAGAAGATGTACCAGAACTCATCGTGGGGCGTGGGTTTGTCCACAGGTCACATCGCACGCTGCAATCGTGCTACTATGTAGCAAAGGCACGTACATCTTCTGAGATAAGAAGCATATATATAAACTATTTTGGCCCCGCTCGCTTTCGCGCGCATGTCAAAGTAGCCTCCAGCAGACTGAGCATAGCCGGGCTCTTGTATTAAGCAACATGCATGCATTTATGCATTTGACTGGAGAGTTCTTACAGTGATGGTGATAAAGCTGTAACTCCTCATAGGTCAACAATACCCATAAACATCCATCATTTTCCGAAAACTAACACGGTCTAGCGGCCGATTAGGCTTGGAATAAGCAAAACAATTACTTTGCTGCTCATTATCACCCTTAGCGCGAACAACCACCATGCCTCGGATGTTGTAGTGATTTAGCGGTCGGATACTTTTCTATACCGGTGACATTGAATAGAAACACCACTGCTTATCGTGTTTCCGCTCACACCGAGTATTTTGAGGAACTCGGGCAAATTATCGGTCTGAAGGATGCTGACGATGATAACGCAAGTAGAACGAAGTGTTCTCCTCATCGCGCATATGCAGATTTAGTGAATTCTCCGTTTCGAGCTAATCGCTCTTATCAGTCCTCATCAGCTGTTATCAGCACCTTATTGCTGCTGGGCCGCGCGTTATAAATTTCGTGACATTTGCGCTCTAGCGCTCCTTATCAGCCCTTATCAGTTGCTATCACTTTCATCACCCACCAACAATGTTCCCGTCCCACCCCACATAACACTTGTAAGTATGGTTGCTCTGGTGTCAACGCGAGCCAGGTAACGGAATCGACGACTTTTGCGTTCTGACGCGCCTTATCAGCCCTTATCAGTTGTTATCACTTTCAATCACCCACCAACAATGTCCCCGTCCCACCCCACATAACACTTGTAAGTATGGACGCTCTGGTGTCAACGCGAGCTACGTAACGGAAGACGACTTTTGCGTTCTGACGCGCCTTATCAGCCCTTATCAGTTGCTATCACTTTCAATCACCCACCAACAATGTCCCCGTCCCACCCCACATAACACTTGTAAGTATGGACGCTCTGGTGTCAACGCGAGCTACGTAACGGAATCGACGACTTTTGCGTTCTGACGCGCCTTATCAGCCCTTATCAGTTGTTATCACTTTCAATCACCCACCAACAATGTCCCCGTCCCACCCCACATAACACTTGTAAGTATGGTTGCTCTGGTGTCAACGCGAGCAGGTAACGGAATCGACGACTTTTGCGTTCTGACGCGCCTTATCAGCCCTTATCAGTTGTTATCACTTTCAATCACCCACCAACAATGTCCCCGTCCCACCCCACATAACACTTGTAAGTATGGTTGCTCTGGTGTCAACGCGAGCTAGTAACGGAATCGACGACTTTTGCGTTCTGACGCATCTTATCAGCCTTATCAGTTGCTATCGCTTCCAATCATGTACCACCAATGTCCCGGGACCGCCCCACATAACACTTGTAAGTATAGACGCTCTTTTACCAATATGAACGGCAAAACGAAATTGGCGATGCTCGCTTTCTAGCCCCACTTGTGTCCCTATCAAACCCCTATAACATATGTAAGAACCACTGCGCTATCGTTACTGTGACTCGAGCTATGAATTTCCGGTCAAACACACACACACCAACAGACACACGCTAGCCGCTTATACTTATAGTAAGATTGATAAATAGCACTTCTATGGAGAAGATATAGAGGAGCAAAAAACACATTATGGTACGCCTCCGAGGAAGAGTAGAGTGAAGACAAGATCAGAAGAGGGAAGATCATGGTGCACTATTGAAGACGCGCCACTAGAAGTCTTCGGAGATATTGCGCGACGAGCAGGCTTGTATCTAACGACAGAGGCTCTGTTTCTGCGAATGATGAAAATAGTGAGCATATGACAGTGACAGTGTAGCCATCGCAGCAAAACCTTTTCAGGTAATTCAGAAAAAGCCGTACTTGTTTCCTCGCAAAGGCGTTCATAGTTTCTAATGAGCAGTACGTTATCCGAGTCGGCTTTCACAAGGCATTTTGCTGATGGCACTCTAAAAAAGGCTTTGAGTGCTGGATTTCTTCAACTAAACGCTTTATAGACATCTACTTGTGAGGTAATGAATAAACCAGAAACAATTGAAAAAAGATCCACTCTCAACATTTTCTGATATGTACATGAATAAAATTGTACCAATTACCTTACCTGTGAACCTTGAAATATAGCATTGCATAGGTTTTCAATGATAGCGAGTAGTAATCTTCCCGTATGTCGGCTACGACGATGTCATGAAATCGTCCTTCTTCGATTGCCAGCAATTCTTCGATTTCTAGAGAGGTCTAAAGCGACTTCCCTCCATATATCGCAAAGAAAAAAAAGAGTGCTTGGAATGTCTTCCTGGTATGGAAAATGTAGGGGGTCCAAGAACGACACGAGCATAGTCGTGACAGGTGGAGTTGCTCGAAGATGAGTCGAGAACCCGGCTCAAGCGTTCCCGAATTAGCCTAATCTCAGCTGTCCAATCCTCCCAGGAGTTGGATGGTTGAGATTAGGCTAATTCGGGAAGGGAAAATGTGAATCATACTACGCAGGATTGTGACCAACCGGCAATGAGTTGGCGCAGCCATGCTAAATATAAGTATTTTAGACGCTATCGCAGTATCGGGCACTGTGGTGACAATGTATTTGTGCCACATAAAACATCTTTTTGTGAAATTGGGATTGAACCTCAGACGGGGGAGGAAAGACTACAGGATACGTCAGCAAGTTTCATTTTCCCCGAAGTTTTTGCCCTCTCCTAGACCTAGTCCTAGAGAATGCCTCTACTATAGTGCCCTATTTCACTAAAAAATATGTGAGGCGTGTCAAGATTTAACTGACGCTTCACCCTTCGCCGCTTCCGTTGGCTGAACCCTCCATTGCCACACAGAACAGCTGAGCCCTTTCGTGGCAGATTACTTGATGTCAGAAAAAAAAGTTAAAATACACTCTTTCAAAATGTTTAGATATGGGAACAGTAAAGGGACAAGTGCGCAGGCAAGTGGTACTACGATTTTCAATGGTTTTGCACGCTTAGTACGCCGCGATAAAGGGGATCGACTTGAGCCAGAGGCCATAGTCTTGTTGCTCCCTACGTTCAGAGGCTTTTGAGTAGATGTGAGCTTTTCATGGTTGCCTGAGAATATGTCTGGCACTGCTTACTTCAAAGTGAAATGCAGATGACAAATTGTGATGTATTAGGATCATCTGCACAATTAGCAACAAGAAATCATGAGTGTTAACGAACCGGTTTGCCGATTAGAAACAACACCTTGGTGTTTCGCTCATCGTATAAGTCCGGCAAAGCCCATGACGTTCGGATCATTTGCCGCTCCTCGAAGCGATCCGGCATTGAGTTCACCATAACGAGTAATCGTACATTGTAGTCTACTGATGGCTCAATAAGAAATCCAATATTGGTACTGATTGTGTTTGTGTCGTCCTCTGCAAAACAAGATGTTAGCCAGTACTATTCAGACTTTTATGAATCCAGTTAAGGTCCTACACCTCAAGAAAAAGCAGCGCAGAAGGTTTCTTGAGCGCAGAGCGGAACTGAGAATGCATCGGTAGTGTGCACCGCGAATCACGGCAAAATGTGTGAATCCGGGGTGGCCGCTGCACCCTCAGTAGGGAGAAACGCGTGCGACGAGAATGCTCTTCAATGTGTGACGGGTCGTGACTTCTTGACAGCCTTGATTGTCTGCAACGGGTAGATGACATACCTGCATCCCTGCTCCACTAGATGCGTGCGTCGACGTGCCGAAAGGGCTAAAGACTGTGTCGATCGTCTGCAGGACCAAGATGAGGGTCGAAAGGAGGAGTGATCGGCGAACTATCACTTCATTATATAAACCAGAACTTTGGTGTGTCGGTTTGTCGGTGTGTGTGTGTGCGTGTGTCGTTCTGTCCGTCCGGACCAACCGCTCACAAAACCAGGGAGTACGAAGGGCAACACTTCGAGATGTTGATGTCATGATCATGATAACACCCACAGCGGCTATATAAACACCGATCGAGCACACTCAGTCTCATTCTACATGGTGCTGCCGTGGCAGCCGGATGAGGGGGGGGGAGGGGGAGGGTAAGGGGGAGCATAGTCCGGAGGCAGGTGAATAACGGTCGAGGATTTCCCTCGACCATAGCTCTCTACCATGCGAGAGTAGTGCCGAGAGTGAACATCCGCGCGGAGAGCACAGACGGCACGCCCATGGCGAGTGTGAATGTCCGCGCGAGAGATCGTGTCTGATCGGGCAGAGAATCCTCGACGTGCCGTTGAGGAATCTTCAAGCGATATTCACCCTGCCGTGTAGTCGTTGGAGAGGCGTGCTCAGGATTACGGTATCTGAGCAACTGCCATCGGTCGTTCCTCACACGGAGGACAGTACTTAAGGAGAGGTCACCAGCCAACGGACGGTCGTCAGTCGTCAGCCGGCACTCACTCCCCCTTCCCCCTTTCTCACCCTTATCTCTTCTATCATTAATAAGTAATAAAGATGTATAGTCCAAATGTTATGTATTCCCCAAACTACCGCTACACACCTTCAGATTAAGGGTCGGACCAACCTATAATCTGATATGGAAGGCCTCGGCAAGAGAATGTTTCAATTTTTTTCAGTGGTTTCCAACAATTTTTCCAAGTAAATAAGACCAAAATTACAAGGGAGCGTAACTTTTCTTTTAATATCCCCCCACACCCCACTTTCCCTACAATATTTCTCTTCTTCGTGAGATAGCGCAATATCAGATGAACGTCATAGGAACAACATCGCCTACGGAAGCACGACTACTTGTTATAGATATGTTAGTGTGTAAATGTGTGATAAAGCGAGTGTGTGCGTAAGCGTAAGTGCGAATGTAAGGCGTATGCAAATAATAAGCGAAAAGGTAATAGAGTCACTATTCATGTACTTCTAATATATGCGATTACACTAAATATGACGAGCGACGCAGAAAGAATCGGGTTAAGTTCGGGTTCATATGCATTTGCAGATCAGAAAGCGTTCGAATTGGGAGAATAATAACGGAAGAAGGCAACTAAAGAGATGCAGTAAAGAGGAAAAATTCCATTCCAATGCATGGAAAAGACAAAGAAGAGGTCCAGTGAAGGTACTCTGGGAAACAAATCAAATCGTTCTCGTCGCAACTGTTATGACAGATGTATAGCGAGTATTTGCACGTGTAACGGTCCTTCCAGTCATTCGAATTCTTACCAAAACAAGAGTCTATGACCGTTTCTTTCTTATCGTGGATGAAGGGTCTCGTGCCATTGATTTAGCTTGAGATAAAATAATAATTTGCCCGTGGTCAATTCCTTTAGTATTCGAAAAAAGCCGTCTGAAACATTCTTGCACCTCAAACACCCACAAGACAACTATAATATATTCGTTTACCGAGTTTAGAATTTCATACTAGTTCGATACTCTAGATCCTTTTCATCCATCCTAGCCATAGACTGTCATTTCTGTCTTAGCACCGAAAATCTTTTAGGTTTTTTTAGCTCCCTTTTGCTAAATTCCAAATAACCTACTTTCCTGATAAGGTGGTTCTTGCAGACCGAGCAGGATAGGTACGTAATGTCTTGCTAGTGGAATCAATGCCAGAAGCATGGCCACAAAGTATAATCGGTATGGAATATCATTGCTGCAAAGTGTCGCCGTCCTTGCAGCAGCAGACGGAAACCGAAGCAGATCTGGAAGCAGAGTCGATAAATCAAGATATCCTCGGAGAACAATACCAAATAATGACTAGAAAGGAAGAACTCGTTTAGCGTGTGTTGACTCTAGCCGGTCCGAGACTACGGCGACACCTATCGCCGACTGAAATCTGATTAATATTGAAAGGCGGCTAGCAACATCCTCTTCATAATGCGAATTAGCACCAAAGGTGACGCAAACGTGTGCACCTACTGGACAAAGTAGCCAAGATTTCATGAACTGCGATTTTTCTGGTCCTACATAATCTGAGCTTTTTCATCTAGTTCATGTGATGCCTTGTAAATGTTGCTCACAGCTACCAATTCTTATTATGTTCATTTTGTATAGCAAACTACTGTTTGTGATCTGTTGGAACCTATAACAAAGTCTCCACGTAAAGAAGATTCTTCGACAAGGTAGGAGGTCGAGCAAGGGGGAAATATACCTAGTTGGAAGAATGGCGAGATCTCCAAGCGTGCGAGACGATGCGCGTTTCGCAGCCAAGGATATACCCCAGCGGCTTAGCAGGGCCCTGCGTCTGCTATACAAAATGACTCGGCTGGTTCGCACTATTGCCCTCTCATCCCACCGACTGGGTGTAGCCGTTTGGCAGAGAGGGCGTTAGCGTCGAACACGGCACTACCGATGAGAGTCGCATAAATGCGGAAATCAACGCAAATGAGGGGTTTCATTTTTAGAGTTCTGAGCCGTTTCTTGTGGTTCTTCCTTCATCCCTGCACCAGTGACCACCTCCACTT
>MU871806.1:17106-27405 GCA_036418205.1 Ostertagia ostertagi | reverse complement strand
ATTCAGAGTCGGTCGTCCGATCGTTGCGATCGTAAGGACCGCACAACATTAGATACATATCGATCGTTCTGGCGTTCAACTGTCCGACGTCAGACATCGATACGTAGTTGTCACTCCACACTGTCACGTAGTTGTCACTGTCACAATTGAACTTTCGAAATACCTTGACGCGTTCATAGTCGGTCGTTGATTGGATGATCGACCATGAATGCGCCCATGGGCCGCGCTCAACTACACGTTTGGGAGAATTGGGGATAGGTGCCCGAGAAACAAGGTTCTAGATCAGTCAATACTTATCAGCTGAATCTCCTAACCTTCCAATCGATACATCTTTCTCAATACAAATTCCCTAATCTTCCAAATTGCAAAGTGTGCATCTTTAACCGACTGCCGATGCATTCATGAAAAGGGATGGGACACGAACGTGATGTGCACAATTCCAGCAAATTCAATCTCATTAACGCCACATTCCTATACAACATTCTAAATGACTCTATCATTCGAAGATTTGGCGATCCAAACGTTCCAAAACATTGGGTGTGAATATGTTCTTTCTGAATCTGCTTCAGTCGCTGCGAACCTATCCTCTACTAGAACAGGAGTCCGACTCATTCAGCTAAAGCTCCTGCTCCCGATACAGCGACTAAAACGGTGGGTAGACGCAACGTACATACCGCTCGCAGCATAGATTCATCAGCTCGCGGTAATCTTATAGATCGAGGCTGAGGGTATTCTCGGTCACAGATATTCAACCTCTAAAACTCCGTTGAAATGTCTGAAGTATTGAAAAGGAGCGGAAATAACGTCACTCATGTCTAGGTTCAGTCAAAGATCAGGTCGGGGAACCGCCATCGTACTCAATGGATTTTCTTAGATTTGGGAGTAAGAAAGTGTACTCATAACAAATAGCACACAACAACAAAACTGACAGAACAATATACAATATACAAACACTAAAAATTTCAAAAAAAGCTGTTAGCAATTGTGTAACTCAAAGGTTGAACAGACCAGCAACGTCTCATCGGTGTCGCGCTCATAGATTGAGACTAGTAAGGCAATCCTGGTGCAGGGCAAGTTTGTCGGACTTTATGTCAAACAAGGACGGCCACCTAGTTCCCTCAATTTGAATGTGGCGGATGGTTCAATGAGGTCGATATTGAATGCTAAAATCTGCGCAAAGCAACGCGATTGACGTGGACTGCTTAAAGTTGCTTTTTAAAAAGTGCTAGAAGTTCCGCATATCGAAAGAGTATCACTTATTGTTGTTTGTAATGGTTTGGTTAAAAGTTGCCATATTGACAGAGAGTGTCAACCCATCAGTTTGGAGATGGATCACTATTATTCATCATTATATTTATTTGTGCCCTACCGTTGTGTACTTTACCAGGAGAATATGGAAAAAGGCACGAGTTCTTTTGTGAGTCACCATGTGACAAAGGATAACGGAGAAAAAGGGCTGACCTTAGGCTTTGCAATCCCGGGTGCGCCTCGCATTCGCCTCCCATTAGAATCGCAGTGGCATTTGAAAGGGTCTGGCCTATACGGTGACTTGCGTAGGCGAGTACCATTAATGTTTCCATACCTCCCAGACTTATCTGGTACCAATTAACCGACTCAGGAAGGATGTAAGGAAGATTCAAGCCTGGGCCCGCCGCACTTGTAATAGAAGTCCCATGGATGAGCTGTTTCCAGCATGTTTCACTGAATTCCAGCGAAGTATGTTGCAAACAGCTTATGCGCGTGAATTCTATCAAGGGCAAGGCCCGCCACGTCATTTCTGGTGACACGCCTACTCGGGGAGCATTCATAGTCGGTCGTCCGATCGTAACGATCGCACAGCATTGGATGCGTATCGATCTTCAGACTTGTCCGAGGATTGGACGATCGATACCTATCTAACGCTGTACGATTGTTACGATCGTTTTCGGACGATCGACTATGAATGCACCTACAGACGGAGGGATATGGACTGTAGGTAAGGACATTTTCACTATATCATGAGCTTAAGCTGTCTGTGATTGTTTCTTTTGTTTTCTCACCTCTTTCACTGTTACAATCCTCCACCTGGTGCACTCTGACAAAAGCGATGTGATAGTATCCCATAAGTTGTAAAATCGCCGAATTACCGAATCGCCCTTGTTGAACCCCGGATACAGCTCACGTGCTGTTCCAAGGTTAGACGCAGTCGCGGGCAGCAGATTTAACATGTAAATAAGTGTGATTGAAACACTTCTTTGGATATTTTCAGTTCGCCGGTCCCTCCGTGCTGAAGACCCACGGCGTGGTCAGCAATTTAGCGCTTGACCAATTTCGTCCACCAGACACCCCATACGTCATCTTCTTCCTGGCGCCTACATTGGCTGCATTAGATGGACTGTGTGAATACATCGACAAATCCAAAGCTGATACGGTAATCTATATGTTGATTTTTCCCCTGAAATTTTGTTCATCTCTTCGTTTTAGAAAACATTGTTCGAAGTGTTCTTCATTCCTGAGGCATGGTACGTAGTTCGTGAGAAGCTGAAGGAATTGAACGGCGGAAAGGTCAGTTATTCAGTGGTTTGTCAAAATTTTTTAAATAATAGTAAAACAATCTTCTGCAGTACTGGGAGCGGTTGGAATCGGTACGCGAGCTTCCTCTCACTTGGTTGCCTCGTGATGGAAATGCTTTATCCTTAGCAGATCACAAACTCCCGTCTAGGTCTGGTAATTGAATGGTTTATCCTTTTTTATCCAGTCATATGGCGAACATCTAACGAATTCTTGAAGCTCTTGCTGCAGGCTGCTGATTAATGGTGACTGGACTCATTTGCATCGTTGCGCAGTGGCAGTGCATCAACTATTGGCATTATGTCCGCAGTCAGTACCCATCTACAGTCGTGGAAAATGGGCTCAAGATGTTGCTCGAATGGTGCACAAAATGGGACCCTGCGACAGTGTATGACTTTTCTTTCTGAAAGAGCTGAATGTTAGGAAGAATTTTATTATAGGAGCAGCAATCTCCTCAATTGCGTTTGAACCGCTTAGTGATCATTGATCGTTGGATTGACCCTCTCACACCATTTTTACATCAACTAACTTACGGTGGTATGCTTGACGAGATATATGGCATCAGCATGGTTGGATCAATCAAGGTAAGCTCAGAAATGTTGCTACAAAGTAGTTCTGGGAGACTTAGTAAACCCAGCAAATATATCCAGTTCATCCATCATGAATCCTTCGGTCGGAATCGCAAATTCTGACTGCACTTCGTGCGTGTATTATACATAAAGAGATCTCTTTCTGGTACAGCTTATCTTACAAGGTCAAATTTTCCTAAATATACTTCAGCACGGAAGCTGCCCTGGAGAGGGCGAGTTTTTCAGAGCCGTGCCTATCCATTAAGGTGGTTAGATAGTACTTTTAAGGTGATTTCCCACCTGCAGAAAAACTAAGATCCGAAATTCTCCGAGCCTTTTAAGAGGCACATTGAAAACTGTTCGTACTGTGCTAAATCCTGAGCCCCACCATTTACGTTTAGCTAAGTGTTACCACTTCTCAAAAACTAGAAACTTTCTGGTTATAAACTGAAAATGATTACATTTTAATAATATTCGATTTCGTTCTTGCCCTTTAGGTTCCATTGGCTGAATTCGAAAACAACGACAATGCTGACCCATTTGCTCTCAAAGAAATACACCTGAACGATGAGGTATTCTATCGGCTCAAACACGTGCATATTAATGCCATTGGTTTCGAACTCGCAAAAGTACTGGCAGAAATAAAAGAGGATGAAGAGGTAAATACCGAGTCACACTTGTGGATAGTAACAATTGAGAACCAAAATTTCTTATATTCATGATCTTTTCAGTTTGACCGCGACCGTATGTCTGTAGCTGAGTATCAAGTGCTTGTAAAGAAGATGCCTCAAATTCTCCTAAAGAAGAAGCTCTGCAGTGTGCACATGCGATTAGCTGAGATGGCGCGAGCGCAGCTTTACGAGTCATTTGCTGATTACATCCGAGTGGAAAAAGGTGATTTCTGGATTCGTGAACGTTTCGTTGGAAGCATTTCTGTTTCCTTATTAAACATGACTGTCGATTGGAGCCATTTTGACATTCTGATCAAAAGAAGGAAAAATCCTCAGGAGAGGAGAGAGAGAGAGAGAGAGAGATGGATGAGCAGTGTAACGAAAACGACACAGATGCTCATCCATTGTAGCAAGCTACTAGAGAGCTCAGAAAACTTGTGTTGAGATCTTTTTTATAATGGACAGTGTTGTAAATTGCGCGAGTGCAAACACTGACAAGTCGATTTTGAATGTTTGAGAATCAGGGGGCGATGAAAAGCAAATCCCTCCTAGTAAACATTTGTGGTTCCTTGCTTCATGTTCTCTTTTCAACTACCTATGCCGCTTTATAGCACATCCCTGAAAAAAAACTCCCATCAGAAGAACTTCAAAATGTGCTGTTACATTTGTCGTTATTATGGATAGTTTGCTTTTCAACCCAGGCCACAAGGTCTAAGACAAGTCCCTTGGAACTAAGCGCTTTCATTGCAGAGCTACTGGAGTCTGCTGCAAACGATAAAGTACACCCATTCATTGAAGAGCTCATTATCAGCGGGGATGATGTGAACGCCGCAATTCGACTCGTCGCTGCTCATGCGCTTGCGGCTAACGGGCTCAAGCCATCCGTCCTTTTGCAATACAGACGTATGGTTATGCAGGTATGGATAGCTAACATCTTCTTGATAATATATGAGGGCGTGAATGGATGAGACAACCCAATATTTATAAAAATCAGAAGATAACACCGAGGTTCCGAGGGTACTTTTGAGAGAGTCATGCTTAAAAGTGTGGCAGAAATAGAGATGACAGGTTAGTCAGTTAGCGGTGCAGGGCATTCCACCGACAGACGTGGAGCTAGTTTATGAAAACAGAGCCAAACGACTACTCGCCGAAAAGGCCGTCACCGAAATGTAGCCGTACTTTGACGGTAAATGAGGTGAGGTCCCAATCACCCCCTCACTGATTGCTGGGCTAACATAAAAACAGATATACCACTTCCGTAAGCTTTTTTATTTCCTTAATGGCAAAGAGGCTGTTCTTCAAAGGCAACATCACAACAAACATGTCAGTAGAGGTGTTTGGTACCGCATACAGGGTCAAGCGAGGCGTTGAGGAAAATTTGGAAATACGACCCCCCCCCCCCACCACCCTCCGCCGGAGGCCGAAGTCCATGAAACAACCCTCTTCAAAAGCCGAACTATGAAAAGGTTGAAAAGCTTGTTTAATTCTCCCCCAAAACTGCTCATAAAAAAGCCCTGCTACCCCACCGCCCACAAAAAAATTCGTTTAAGAAGTACAAAAGTGAAAAAGTCAAAGAATAATCATTATTGATGAGTCCTACCAAACGAGCAAACGAGAAACAGACCAGAAAACGACAAACTAGCCACTAAAAATGGCATACTATGACAACATCTGTTCTTTTTATTTCCTCCACAAGACTTACCAAATTCTAGTACTACACAGATTGTGGTTCTCAATTTGCACGTAGCCCTTCAGTTGAAAGAAGCTTTTTAACCGCCTTCGCCAGCTGTGTGTTGACTGGACTTTGGCGTTGACCGTGGAGCAGCTTATTTACTATTGAAATTTGAACAAATATTCAAATGATTATAACTTTCTTCAAATATGACGAATTTTCAATCTGAAAGCAGATTTGGAAGTTTTGTGAAGAGCTTTTTCTAATCAGTATTGAAATTACAAAAAGTTATAAGAAATAACAAATTTAGGTCAATTAACGAGGAAAATTCGAGATGAGCACGAGTTTTTACACTTTCCGAAGCAACAACTTGCTTCATTTTCGTCAAATTCGAAAAGTTAATATGGCAGACAAAACTAGAAGATTTTCTCTACCAAACCATTGCTAAAGCAGCTCTATACGTCCAGTATTCGAAAAATGCCCACGTTGAGGATTTTCGCAAAATTAACGAGGAAAATTTGTGATGAGTGCGAGTTTTTTCACTTTCCTAAAGCCATAACTCCGTTCAAACTCATCCAATCCGAAAAGTAAATACGCCATCATAAACTAGAAGATTTGCTCTATCAAATGCTTACTAGAACTGCTCCAAACGTCCAGTATTAAAAAAACGGCTACGTTGAGGATTTTCGCACGAGTACCGCCGAAAGGTACTTTTTCGCTACATTGGCACTATTTCAACGGCTGTATATCCTTTTAAGGGCGATTATGTACTAAAGTAAGAGCAGATTTGGAATCACTGCTTTTCTCTTTCTAAGAAAAGTGATTGATTAGCGTTTCTCAACTTTAAAGGTTACATGTTTATAAATTTAACCCTGAAGAGTCCGTTAACGCAATGTTGAATGGTGTACACCTCCCTGTAAATGCGCACGGACACTTTCAGAATTCTCTCGATTGTTCCTGAATTGAGGTTGTTTGTCCAAGGAGCCGTAGTTGAAGCGCGCGCAACAACTAGACCCTTTCTCGGATGCGCCGTGTACCTCACATCCCTTCCGATTCGGGGTCTTACTTGAAAGATGAAATATCTCTTGGAAAGCGTGCGAAATTCAGATTCTTTAACTTGTGTGGTGATAAAACACTGAAGTAACTAAGAATTACCGGACGCCTCAGAATCACGAAAATTTTGTGTGGGTGAAATATCATTTTCATTGGAAATCCTCTGGCCTGGCATCGACTCATCCTTGATATTTGTCTTCCGACGGTGATGATCCCACTGCATCAAAATGGCTCGATCTCTTCCACCCAGCGGGCCAATACGACCCCCCCCCTGCGACGTGTCGAGGATTCCTCAACGCACGCTTGACCCTGACCGCACCCTTCCTACCCCCTCCCCTAACTTTGCTTTCCAGTTAAGGTGGCGAGAGTATGTCTCACTGAGTATTAGTGACACTATGAGTCCTGTCCACATATCCAATGCGATCTCATGGTGATTTCATTTCTCAGTTGTTGGAAAGATAGTGCAACCAAAATTTGGCACTAGCATGTCAGACTTTTATCTTTTTTAGAATGATCCCTTGAATAATGCGAAATGTATTTACTCAAAAGGAAAATTTAGTCATTTGGTGTAGAAGCTCTGAACAAGCTACTGAAGCTGCAAAAAATGGGGACGATCCGAGAACGAGGTGGCAGTGGGAAGCTGTCTGCCGATTATCCCCCACTATGTTTTCGTCCATCAAGAAACAGTACGATTTACTGCCTGACAATGTATCAGAAACGGTAAGATCTTAGTCCGTGCTGCGGAATCATAGGCGTTTTAGTGCTGAATTTGTAGATTGAATGCCTTTTTTTAGAGTACGCAAGATGCTGCATATGCGTACAGTGGTTATGCTCCACTAATTGTTCGAATACTCGAGGAGGGAGATCGAGTAAGATGGGCTGGATGGAACAAGACATCCGAGAGTACTATTGGTGGTGAGTTTAGTTTTCGTCTCCCTCCTATTATTCGAATGCTGCTAATCTCCGAAAACGCGGCGTTTAAAGCGCACATGATGACACATTAGAATCATCGATCGGCCTTGCAAAGAATGGCGGCCGAGGAGACAGGGAAATGTGTGCACTGTTTCTAGGTGACGATCGCACGGCTGTGTTCATCGTGGGTGGTGTAACGCGAGCAGAACTTGCCGGAATTCGACTCATGCCCAATGTGTGCCTCATACTGACATCATCGATTATAACCGGCAACAGACTTATCGACGGTATCACACAGATATGATTATCATAATGTATGTGAAGCAATGACCAAGCTGTGATTCATATTTTATCAAACATAAATAAATTCACACAATACTCTGTGTGTAGCCAATTGCTAGACACGTAGTCTTGTCATGTGGAAAACAAAATAGCGCGTCATATGACCAGTGAATTCTTTTATCAAATTACATTTGCAAAAATGTGCGCTACTCCGTTATACAAAAAATAATTAATTACACAGAAAAACTCGTAAAGGGAAGTTCCCAAGCGATAGAATATTAACAAGTTGAAAGAGATTAGGGCGGAACATTGGATCAACAAAGCGTGCGGATGATGTGGAAATAGGAGCAATTTCATTTCTAACACCGGATCATCATACATCATACAAAGAGTAAGGAATAAAAAACGTAGCAAAACATTTGAAGAGAGCGTTTACGCTCTGAACCTGTCATAAATGGATTAATTCAATACATTTGTAAACTGGGTGGTTTAGAATTTTTTCTTAACTAAATTCAAAAAATACGAACGTCGAGAAACAAATTTCAAATAACCCAGAATACACATGAACGAATCAAACAATCAATTTATACTCTAAAAAGCTACGATCCGAAAACGATGACCTCTTTGTGAGCGATTTCGAGCGCTCGGTGACCGAAGCTCGTTAAGAGAGACAGAGAGAAATGACACGTCCTGAGATTGACTTTGAGTCACCGCACTTTCACTCATCAACATCTCCCTTTGAAAGACTTCGTGAAATACTTGGTGACGATGGTGGTCCACTCTTCTGAAACTGGAAAAAGTTTTGAATAAGCACAATGTCACTACAGATTCAGTCAAATGTTAACGTTCAGAATGTTGTGTACTGCTGATAGTCAGTAAGAGCCAATGAATTCAAAATTATTATTCTCCTCAAATTGGAAGAAAGCGATGTTGCTACTCTTTCAAGCGCATTGCAGTATTTGGGAATTGTTGTGGCAATGCTTTTGCCCGAACCATTTACCCAAGTGAACAGATTGGCCACCACTTTTTTTGCTATACACTGCTGGAACTGTTCAACTGATCCACATCACTGCTGGAACTGTTCAACTGATCCACATCACTACATGAGGAGACCGAAGGGAACACACAGGAGCGCGTCAGGACAGTTACTGAAGAGAGGCTATTGGAGGTCGAGAACCAAAACCGAGGCTGCACTGCAAGACAATTAGATGTGGTTCAGAAGGAAGGATTAGTTGTAGGTGCCAATGCAGTCAAAAAGTTCCTCGTAATTCTGTTGATAGATAGGAGGAACACCAAAAACTGAGGACTTTTAGATAATGTGATGCATAATTAAACGACTCTTCAGGATGACAGCTGCCCAAGCATGCGCAAACTAATATATGCCCAACAATATTAAATAATCTACTGATAAATATGCTCGACGCATTGATCTCCTCACAACAATTTAGTCAACTTCGCAAAAAGGAATAAGAACTCCGCTAACCTGTCCTCGTGGTCGGAACAACTCGTGCTTCATAAGCTCGAAAACATCGGCTCGGTCCTCCTTTTTGTATTGTAAACAGCGCCGTATGAAGTCTTGTGCTACATGACTTACCTGAAATGACAGAATTTAATACGTTCAATAACAAGGAGAGCTTCGACATACTTCGCTTAACCTAGGTTATTTTAACTTACCAACATTACCGCTTTAACTGAGAAATTTACGTTGTCCCATCAGCTGTAAGATACTAGACCACAGATAAAGGATTAATCAATTCGAAAGGCTAACAACCAACACGCGAACTCCTTCATTTCCTTGATAGGCAACCATCCAAAAGAAACACATACTGATAACAGATGTCTGCGATTATTTAATGAACACCACATACACGTTCAATGATCGTCGTCAGAAATGAAAGCAGAGGTGGCAAACGGAGCAGTGGAGAAAATGAAAGGAAAAACAGGCCAAAACCTTCCTAATGGGAACCTCTTTGCCCGTTGATTCCCGACGTGATTCCAACGATGTGTGACGTCAACAGTATGAACGCCTTGCCCTTCCTCTACGCTCTCTCCGCGAACAGCATCCACTCACGATCAACCACTCAAAGGCCGAATCGACAATGCAACCTGGGCGAAACGCTCCATGAAAGCTACGGTCACAAAAGCTCCGTTGGACCGTTACGAGGCACGCCCTCCGCCACGGAAATGCCATATGCCAAACGAAAATGTTTCGGTATCTTGATGGCGTACCCTCCCTTTACAGTAGCTAGGCTCCTCTTCACTAGCATACACCAAACCTGCCTTCGGATAAAGATATGTATATCTACGACTATGAGTGGAAGAACACAAAACACACTTATAGAAATGCAGTTTTTGATTGTGCTGCCGTTTACCGTTTAGAATGACAATATATTTACGTTATATAAGGCGTGCGGTGTTCCAAGTGAAGGGTTTTGGCGACTGGAGAAGGAGAGGACCTGCGTTTTGTGTTGACACGGGATAAATGATAACTGACATTGTAAAATTACTCGAAACACACCGTCAGTATCGAATGACAGCTTCACATAAAACAAAGACTAAGACATCAATAGAAGCGGAACTAGAAGAGATT
>MU871806.1:0-10912 GCA_036418205.1 Ostertagia ostertagi | reverse complement strand
CAAACCCAACTTTTTTAGTCTCTTTGTTCATTCCCTGACAGATTCAATGCCCTAAATTATCGTGCGTTATAACTGACCTTATAAAGTGTATCAAACACGCACAAGGGAGACAAAATCTCGCGCCTTTCCTCTCTCCCCCTGACGGCCGCCCCTTCCACCAGCCGGACGGAGAGCACCTCTTCGCAATCAATATCCTACGAACACATCAGCAAGACTGCACCTACGAGCCAGCAGCGGCAATGCCCCCGCAATAACGAAAAAACAAACGAAAACAATCAAGCAATGAGGTCGTCTTACAATGCCCAGATAGCAGCTCTTTTCATCGACTGCCGAATCCAAACATTCGCAACTGAGCTGGCATGCACTGCAGCACTATAAGTACGCGCCTGACCAAGACGGAGAACTACACGGAATCATAAATACGCTTTTAGGGCACCATTGAGGTGCAACAAATAGATTTCCCTAACGCCTACGACAAAGATGAATTAACTACGAAAAGCAGTGATGAGTGGATTAAAACAAATCTAATAAATCTAATGAATGAAAAAAATCAACTCTACTCACCTGAATCCACCTTTACCAAGTAATGAAAGCAACAAGTAGCGCTTGTTGAGCATCTCATGATCCTTATAGCGTGAATCTCTTTCGTTACTTGCCCTTTTGAGTTCTCTCAAATGAAGTTGTCTCTCTCGATCCAACTTTTCTTTTTCGGCCAATACTTCTAGCTCCTCTTTTTTCATATGCTCTCGACGAAGCTTATAAATTTCATCCTAAAAATCATAGGACTTTTCCAGAAGAAGATTAGTGTGATTAAACAACTCACTAATTCAATGTACTCCTGATAATTGATTTCTTTCGGCTCCTCAGGTCGGCGGAACACAGCATCGTCACCTGATGACGTTGATGGTATTGATCCATCTGTTTGAATCGCTGCTAGCTGTGCCGATAATGAATTCGCAGCCGACCTTAAATAAGTGAACAGAAACCTAGCATTGGATTAGTGGTAATCACACATAGTAAAGAAACATTCGTTTATTTACAAACCTTTTCGGCGTTGTTCCTTCTTTGGCTATCCCAACTGGTTTTCGCTTCTTCAGCAAAGCTGATGCATTCGCTATTTCATTCCTTTCATTTGCTATCTGTTGCATCTTCTTGTCGAGCTCTTCCTGTGCCCAACCATCAACCTACAATATATGATGTCAAAGTTGGAAACTCTAAACAAACACCGAAAGAGCACAACATCATCAGAATTTACCCAAACTTCTCGGAAGGAATCTCCATGACGAACGAGCTTATACTGACCTATCCGTGGTGTGTTTTCTGTTGTCTAAAAAAGATTAAATCTCTATACACATGATCAAAATTCTTAATGAAAATTCTTTTGTAAACACAATCCGATTGCGCCATGCTTATATGTGCTGGGATAAGGTTTCACCTTATCACGGATTGCTTTCCTTTCCATCGTATTTTTTTCTATAAGTAACCGTTTCAGAGCCTCTTTTGCAGACTCATTCTTTCGCCGTTCGTTTGCAGTCTGAAAAGGAACAATATAGTGTACAGGTCAAAGCGCATTGGTGAAGGAACAAAAACATGACAGATGGAGAAAAATAAGAGCTGATACCCGATTTTGCTCTTCAATGAGTTGGCTTCTAAGTTCTTGTATTAAACGATCTCTCTTTGTGATCTCTTCAGGAGGGGCAGGATTCAGTTCCTGGAAGAAACGTTTCTGCTGCACAAAGTAGAAGGAATAAAGCGTAAAACATACGTCGAAATCTGTCTGAGTTTCGCAGTCAGTTCGCAATCGTGAAGACGCAGCAGGAGTAGGAGGGCTTTGGTTTGAATTGCTATTGGAGTCCGATGAATAGTGAGGATTCGTTGGAGTAATTCGACTCGATAGAGTGGGTGATGTTGTCATCCAACGCTGTAAAGCGATATTCCATAAACGCTGCTATTCATGTGAACAAGGAGGAGCGAGGCAATCAATAACAAGAACGAACCGTTCCCGCACTTCCTCCCAACGACGTTATATCATTGCCATAATTGTCTCCATTGGAATTGACTGCAAACCGCTTCGGACTGGTTTGACCCTTCAAAGGTAATGGTCAACAAATACGCCAACAGTAGTGCTGTTTTAGCATACCCTTATGAAATCTGTGATCTTCCTTTCAGACTTGGGCGTTTCGTCACCTCTTCGTCGCTTTCGTATGGATTTCTTCTCAGTGCCTGGGCGATTGCATCTGAATAGTGTAACAAATCACTTCAAAGTTTACTTTTGTGGATCTTCTGCAGAACAGAACGATGCCTGGTAAGTTTTAAAGAACAGCCGGCTATATTCAATATAGATGTGCAGAAGTTTGCTTTTCGGGGAAATTCAATCTAATCCAGGAAAGGGGAGCTTTTGGTGGGACAGTTGCTGTGCCTACAGGAATACCAAGGGGGAGAAAATCCACGGAGACCTTAACCTGTCGCTTTAGCGTTTACACTCACCTTGGAGCTTCCATACCCTGCAAAAATTGGATTACTTTAGGCGAAATAAACAAGCGTATCACATGCCCCCTTACTGGATGAAACCCACATTCCACATCCTGCCCACCATTTCACGTAGCTTTATGAGCTGCACAACTGACCAAGGAAATATCAAGTAAGTATAATCTATCAGACCATCTTTGTCAAATGTACCCTTCTTGCTTTAAACCGTGAACGAAACGCTTTCAGTTGGTGTTCAAGCTTAGGGAAGAATAACACATTAAAAGAACAACAGAGACGCCAGTCTTGGAGTTTCCATCAAATTCCAAATTAGGAAATGAACAAAAACCAAGGCTCTGGTAACTGTTCCACAAAATTCATTCTATTTCGAGCCTACACGGCCGATTTTCTGATCCGCACCTCTATCTTGTTTTTTGGTTGCTTTGATCTCATGTGTAATTTCTTTGAAAGAAGACTAAGAAAAAAGAAAACTACGACAACAGATCTAGAACACCAGCAGCCACATAATAACAGACATCAAATTTGACGCTTCAAAAACTAAGCGAACCTCCCAGGCGTTCCATCGGGTTCTCTATCCGAAATCGAGCCAGCACTACTTAAATTGCTGCACTCATTCACTAGTGGTGCAGTAAATACACGCATTTGACCATCGACGCTATCCTCATTGAATGGTTGTAGAGCAACATCAGAAGGGCATACAATTGGGAGAGACGCTGATCCGTCACCACTAGGAAGATTTTGGGACTGGAAAATGGCGTATTAATGTAGAAAAAAATGGTCAAGAAAAAAGTGCAACAGCTAGAAGGGAAACTTTGAGGCCAGAACACTACAGAGAAAAATCTCAGTTTCGACGAAAATCATGGGAAAATTTATTCCGCTCCAGCTCAGAGTTAAACTAAGATTTAATACTTTCAAAGTGGAGGTCGCGCTAATGCTTAAGAACTTCGGCGGTGTAATTGTCAGCAGCCATCGAACAAAATGTGTCAATTAATTGTCCTCAACAAAACTGTGAAAAAATGCTCATGGAGCAATCTCTGTGGAGAATTTTGTTGATATTGCATGAAATGAGTAAAGGTCTTGTCTTTGCAGGAACGCGCTGGCAAAAGATGACACGCGCACGAGAGCTAACCTGCAGGATATCCACCCCCATAGGTACATCACAACATAGTGGAAACAGTTTCACGATAGTTATAGATATGAAAGAAACATTGGCAGAGTGCTGGCAGAGACTAACAGTATGAATGAAAATCGTGCAGACTCCAATACGAAGTAAGAGGAAATTGCAGGTCGCTAACGTAATTCTCAAATCAATAAAACGTACAAAAGCGATGACGGTGTTACGGAACACCGACTGTGCCCAATCTCACACAACATGACAAAAGTAAATTAACTCACAGTTGCTGTCGGTAGCGTCCTTGAAGCTCTTGGGCCCGTATTAAATAGCTTCTGCTCCAGCTGTTGATGATGAAGTTGATCAAATCGTTGCTGTTCACCGAAATCTAACGGGTCAGCCATGCTGGTTGTCATCTTATCATCTAGTTTGTCATCTAGGAAACAGAATATAGACGTCGTTAGGAGAAGGAACCGCTCACGTGACGCGCCGCAACAACGAACGAAAATCGGACACGCCCCGCCCTTACCCGGCACACGGCCTTCGTTTGCACAAAAAAAAGCTGGAACGGCCTTCTCTTGACCGGCAATTTAGGTAAAAATGCCCCAAAAACTGAAACGCACCAAACTACAAGTTAACGACGTAGCTGACAACAAAACAACTCGGAAAAATCATTAAAATCAATAACTTGCCACACAGTTGTATACATGACACCAAAAAACATCGGTCGATGCGCCGGCGCAAGACGCGCGCGGAACATTCCAAGTGCCGTGGAGGCCGCACGCGGACCTGGGTACTGTAGCTAGTGACTTAGTGGCTGCAGGCCATATCCAGCTTCATTTGCACGTGATTTTCATTTTCGTTTGAACTGTGGTGTTGGCGCGCTTGATGGTTTGTCATTGAGAACAAAAAACGTCCATAATTGAAAGATCAGGCAGTAGTGAGATTATTTGCGTTTTGAGGGTGTTTTGAATGACAAACATTGGAAAAGAAGAAAAAGAATTGTGCTCTACACATTTCCTAGCAGGTTAAATTTCTTAGAACTGTTTCGTATTGTTAGTCTAATGTATATTCCCCTCTTATTTCTATTTTCTATCTTTCTTCTTCTTTCTATCATTTCCATTCCTACTGGCCACTTTGAATCCAAATACATTACTTTTGCTTGCGCTAACTTCGTTCACAGAGCAGTAGTTGTTCTTTCGATAAGTGTTATGAGCCTCTCTGTTCATTGTTATAGTTTCGCCAGTTATGAAGGGTCTGTGAGATGTCTCGACCGGGAAGGAAGACGACCGCGGATCGGACTCCTAGCTCAAGGGACCAACGTTTATTTGCTAGTATTCAAAGCACGTTAAATGGCAGTGGAGTGTCGACAACTACTCCAAGTTCACGTAAACAAAAGGCAAAGCAAAAAGTTAACGAACCGATTGAGGTAGGTGATTGGTTGATAATGTGTTGCTGACGCGTACCTGGTTCCTTAAGCTGGTGTATGCTCAATAAAACGTGAAAGATCATCATAAAGCAAAGAACTGTTAACTTTGTCGTTGTAAGTGACTACGTTTCAGGAACTTAATGATCTTGACGCTATCATCACGCAAATATCGGATCTCAAGATACGTTCGGATCGGTCGGCCTTGCAGATAAGTTGGTGGTTTGAGAATATGATAGCGATACTGTAGTATTCCTTTCTTATATACTCGTTTTAACGTTTCTCTACGATCTTACGTCTTGAATATTCCTTCTGTAAACCAGATCCTCTTTCCATCTGTAACCGCGCTAACTGCTTCAGCAATCTATGTCATTACAATTTTTTCGCGTCCAGCCAATCCACTGCGACTTTTGCATGTGATATCTCTTTATCGTGTGCGACCTTCACTTACTACGCTTTGCCACATACAGTGCGACTCGTCGTTGAATGTTTCCGCTCGCAGAAGCCTGGAACCAATTAGATGCTTAGCTCCACAGCTTATCTCTCTAGCATTTCACGAATTCATTGTTTTACTGCAATTTCCTTCGTCGTAAGACAATAACAAATTCGGTTTTATTTTTGGTTCTCTTTTAGTAGTCGACCACAACCAGTCTTTGTCCTACATTAGTGTACTTGGCACCCGATTCATCCTGTTTGTCAAGTCTGCTCTTCCGTTTTGATGCTTCGATCATTTCTTAGTGGCCCCTTTGCAGTATGCGGGATGCATTCTCAAGATTAGGCCGATATCGTAGCTCGCGAATCGAGCGATTCGCTAGCGTATTCGCTCGATTCGCAACCTATGATATCGGCCTTAGACGGGTACCGGTATTTGTAGTCCGGGAATCTGCAATACTTTAAATATGCGATGCTGCGATGTCTCTACTTGTAGCTGTGCATCGCGACTCTTACCATTTTCTAGTAACATTTATCATTGGCAATGTGGGGACGCAATCTCACCACGTATGCCGCTACTCGACTTCCGTATCCCACGCTTTTTTCAGATACTACGCGAATTGAATTAGTACACGTGTGGGCTGGGCTGTACACTATTATTCACGGTGTCATCATTGCGGATAGGGATTCTGATGTGGTGCAAAAATGGTAGCATTTTGCGAAAAATGACCCTATTTCTTCGATATCAACCCTTTTCCCTTTCTTAGTATAAGCAGAGTTGCTGAACTAGTAATGGATAATGGTATCAACCGTCGTTCCGTTGCGTTGAATTCCTCGAATGGGCGTCAGCAGTCCATTTGTCCCTGTCGCGTGTTAGAGAACCTCACTCTGCCACAGGGAACGATTATCTCGTTTCTCTCGATCAGACTTGCGAATGAGTCCGACAATCGGGCCAGCAGTCATCCTTTAGAATACAGATGAATTGTCGATGATCCCTGTAGTTCAAAGATCACTACAAAATCATACAATCCCGCAATCTATCTCCGATTAATTAACAGTGCGGAAGCGGTCCTTATCTTTGATCGTCAGCGTAGCTTGGATTTCCGGGGTACATTCTGCACTTGCGTGTGGGGGAATCTCCAAGCCGCACCGCGTTCGATAAGGCCGATGTCAGACTCGCGATTCGCTACTAGCGATTCGCGCGATTCGCTAGCGTCCGCGGTCGCGTTGCGGTACCAGCCAATTGAGTGATTCACTGGCCGCGACGCGACCGCAGACGCTAGCGAATCGCGCGATTCGCAAAGTCTGACATCGGCCTAACGCTGACTGCATGCTCAACTTATTTGCGCAGCTTGGCTTGCATTCAAGTTACTGGGAAGTGGTTTTGGTTATGAGAGGCGGTTTAAAGTCTCCTTCGGAACCACTCTACGTTCTCAACATCTTTCTCGAAGTCAGTTGAAGTGGTGCCGAAAATGGGTTGCGAGTACGAGCCAATATCGCTATTGCTTTCTGGGGCCGTATGCAACAAGCCCCGAAGGTCTTCGGGGATATATCCCCGAAGTCGTATGCAACAAGCCCCGACGATCGTCGGGGACATATCCCCGAAGTCGTATGCAACAAGCCCCGACGATCGTCGGGGACATATCCCCGAAGTCGTATGCAACAAGCCCCGACGATCGTCGGGGACATATCCCCGAAGTCGTATGCAACAAGCCCCGACGATCGTCGGGGACATATCCCCGAAGTCGTATGCAACAAGCCCCGACGATCGTCGGGGACATATCCCCGAAGTCGTATGCAACAAGCCCCGACGATCGTCGGGGACATATCCCCGACGACCTTCGGGGCTTGTTGCATAGGGTCGTCGGGGAGGATTCGTCGGGGATGAATCCCCTAGTCTCGACTAGGGGGATTCATCCCCGACGGCCTCCAAACGTACGTGTTACTTGAGCTAACTCAGTGGTCAGTCAGTTGGACTGTCGACGCGTAAGCGTTGCGGTCCAGCCGACCTCGGTGATGAAACGATTTTACGTATATATCCCACCCTGCGCCGGTGCAATTGCGTACCGCAAGCGATTACAGTACGCCCACGCCTAGTTCTACTGGCGTTGACATTTGTAACTGATGATCACAGGCGGGGCTCGTGATGAAAGGAAATGGGAAGACTAATCAATTCATAACTAGCACAGCTCCGAATATTGTACTGAGTTGAGCCATGCATTTCTCCTTCTCAGATAGGTGACGGGTACCGACAGATGCTCTACATATCGTTGGAAAACCATTGCGCGCCTGGAAACCACTCTAAATTCTTATGTCATTTTCTTCTTAACATGCAAAATAGGGTAATGTGCTAGGGTATTTATAATGTTCCGCACTAGAACAATCATTGATGCCATTATGCATTGTACTAGTACAGTGAGGGACTCGAGGGGACGAAGCAAAATTTAAAATATGGCAAAAAAAAAAACTGAGACGAAGAGAGAGTTTTTAATTAACGTAGAAGGTAGTTTTCATCATAGAACTGACTTAGAATAGTTGCGTCTAACAAGGAAAACACCAAAAAAAAAAAATTAGATAGTTATTACGCGAGTTGTAGTTGATTTATTCGCAATTGTAGATATTTCCATAGACATAGAAATCTGATACGGAGGTATCCTTGTGAGGATGACTTGTGCTGAAAGTGAGAGCGCATACTTGTAGATGATAGGCACGGGATATGTTCATTCTTTCTGTAAAAGATGCCGTAAAATGTGATTCAGTTCCATTCGAGATAATCCGCTTACAGGAGCGTTTGCGTTACCGTTGCGAATCAATTTCTTGAGGCGCTAGTGTACTCAAAAGGGGCATGCTCACGCTGACTGAGCCTTGGAGAAGAGGGTGAACTTTGAGGGTAATGAAAACTGCTTACACATCCCCCTAGACTCACAGCCTAGTACTAGGGGGACCAGCAGGGGCGGGGAGGAGCGTGATGACTTGGTGCTTTTATTCGCCAACCTTGTGTGGGATTTTACAGCTTCTGCGTTGGAAGATAATAGCAGTTCTTTACGTAAGCTGTGAGCAAAAGCTTAACTATTGCGCTATAAATGGGAAAACTGTTCTCCACGATTCCAATCATTTTGCATTAAATGTTATGTTCAGTGTTCGCTTCCACTTTTGCTGCATAGGAGATAGGAATTTTTTATATCCACTACCACACAAATATTCACTGCTGACGTCTCGAAGATATATGCAAAAAACTGCTAGGCTAGATATAAGTCATCTAGTCTTATTATTTCCTCTCATCACAAGTTCTACCCGTAGTTACTCAATCGAAAACAGGGTGCCAACGATAGCGGAACTAGCCGTGAGAGTACTGTAATCGCTTGCGGTACGCAATTGCACCGGCGCAGGGTGGGATATATACGTAAAATCGTTTCATCACCGAGGTCGGCTGGACCGCAACGCTTACGCGTCGACAGTCCAACTGACTGACCACTGAGTTAGCTCAAGTAACACGTACGTTTGGAGGCCGTCGGGGATGAATCCCCCTAGTCGAGACTAGGGGGATTCATCCCCGACGAATCCTCCCCGACGACCCTATGCAACAAGCCCCGAAGGTCGTCGGGGATATGTCCCCGACGATCGTCGGGGCTTGTTGCATACGACTTCGGGGATATGTCCCCGACGATCGTCGGGGCTTGTTGCATACGACTTCGGGGATATGTCCCCGACGATCGTCGGGGCTTGTTGCATACGACTTCGGGGATATGTCCCCGACGATCGTCGGGGCTTGTTGCATACGACTTCGGGGATATGTCCCCGACGATCGTCGGGGCTTGTTGCATACGATCTTCGGGGATATATCCCCGAAAACCTTCGGGGCTTGTTGCATACGACTTCGGGGATATATCCCCGAAGACCTTCGGGGCTTGTTGCATACGGCCCAACCCACATTGCTTTCTGCATCCATCCAACCTTGTCTTCTAAGCTAAGCCTGCTCTGAAGTTATTAGTAGTACTTTATGGCATCCTTTAACGCTTTCGACAGCTTGTTATTTCATGAACATTTCAGAGAGAAATATATCAGCATGCGGATTCTTAAGTCAGATGAGTGAAGATGATTGGAATGAAATATGCAAAAGCCTTGTCGGAACAGCACTGACAGATGGAGAAACTGACTTTGTGGTTGACCTCTTCATTCCTTTGATGGGTTAGTTCCTCTAATGTCTCTATTTGCTAAGATTATTTTTTTGTATTGCGAGCGTTTTTGCAGTGAATAGTGTACTGATTGTACGGTTTACGAACTACTTGATTTTTCCTCAGTGGTCCTGCCGCGTTGGCTAGAGCACAGACTATTAGAGAATGCCTTGGAAAGGAGAGGATCCTGATTGTACTTGATTACCCTCCCCTTCAAAAACGAGAAGAGCGTCGGGTGCAGACCATACACCACAAGTGACGACGGCCTCACAAAATGTAAATGTTTTCTGCCAATGAAATGATTAGCCTGTTGCAGTTGTATTCTATCAGTTGTCACTAATTACAACTATCATTTACCAAAAATCAGCTATCACTATGAACCACTACTAACCAGATTTACTTGGAGGCCGTCGTCACTTGTGGTGTATGGTCTGCACCCGACGCTCTTCTCGTTTTTGAAAGAGGGTATCTACTGAGAGGTTCAGCTTTCAATCACTTTTACCCGTACATGCGCTATTCGCGTGCCTTGTAATACACTACGTCTCTCACTCTCATATAAACATTCCATCTTCCACGTTTTCGCCAGTGCGCTAGTGCCTCAGACACTTCGACTGGAGGGGGGGGGGGCAAATTTCCTATGCTAGGCGTCAACCACCGCCTGCGGCCAAAACGATTGACCCTTCATGACTCTCTTTCGGTGATTGCTAAATTTCGCTTTTGCTGACGCGACTGCAGAATCGCGATAGCGAACGCGGAGTCTGACACAACACTATTCTATTAGTGTCGCAAGAGTCCAGTCGCCCGACGAAAGTAGAGACGCGAGGCGAGCTTCCGAGTTTTCGTGCCCGCTTGCTGCTTAGCGTCAATTCATGGAGGATATTGGATCTTGCCACATGCCATTGCTTTCACAGCGTGCTACGTTATCCGTGTACCGATGTCAGCTATCAAGTATTGGTAGTGGTTCATCCATCTTAGGCCGAAGACATTGCGAATCCAGCGAATCGCTGGATACAAGCGTTGCACCAGCGAATCGGTAGTCGCAAAGTGACATCGCCTTGGATCTTATCTGAAGGGTTATGTTGGTTTGGAACACTTAAGGCAAGCCAGGGGGAATACTCTAACGAGGAATGCTCAATTGGTCAGTCCGGCCATTTGTAATGAGGTGTAGTCCGCTGCACGCGTCTTGCGACGCTGAGCTCAAATCCGTTTTCGGTTATCTGCGGAACGATTCTCTGAAAGAAGTTACGAGGGATTCTTCTCACTGTGGCTTTCTTACTATGG
>MU871805.1:12930-28220 GCA_036418205.1 Ostertagia ostertagi | reverse complement strand
AATCGGTAACGACTGATAACCAAGTCCAGAATTTGAGTACTATCAAATTCGTTGTGGTCTTCGTGGTGGCAGTAAAAACCTCGCTTTTACATGTTTCATAGGGGGTTGGACGGGGATAACGGTGCTATTGGCATGAATGGTAACAAATGACAAGGAATGAAAAGTGGCGTCTGAATGCAACACTACAACTTTGTTGCAATTAACACTGCCAAGCGATCATAGCGGCGAGGCCAAGCCAGGTTCTTACACGTTCATTTCTAACCTTTCACCAAACGGTGCAAAGAAATTGAAACGCTCAACTATCTGGACCTGGACCAATGACAAGTTATCATCAGAGCTAGGTTAGTTGCAGATTGAATGGTCATATCTCACTCTTTCAGCGATACTCACAGTATTAATTCTATAGACCGCTAAATCATCCAAACTCGATATTAATGCTGAATGTTTACGAAGTCGTGATAAGCCATTTTCATTCCGCATGCTACGCGTGCACTACGCGATAGTCTTCAGCGGAATGGACAGCCTTTGCATTTTATCAGGAGCATTTTTCAAAGCAGCTCAATAATATTTCTCAGCCATGTGACCTAACATTCTACAGGTTGTCCAGTTTCACTGAAGCCCACCATATGATGCGCGCGGTTGCGTGCGGAGCTAAACTGGTTTATGATATATGTCGAGAGTGTATTGCGAACCATTTATTTGTAACATGTTGCTTTCAACAAAGGTTACATGTTTTTTTGCAGTTAGCTTTCGCAAGACCAATTCTGCCAGGATCAGTTGAGGTGCACCAGCCCCAGTTCACGTAGTTGGCGCAGGTCGTAGGATTGTGGCGGTCCTTGCACTCCTGAGAGGCAATTCCATTCACAACAAAAGCAAAGCTATCTCCTTGAAATTTCTAAACCATTGGAACGTACGTTTTCAATATCTGCTTGAGTAAAGGTGCTGAGGAGCATGAGAGCGATGAGCACGTAGAAGAGCATCGTTGTCACCAGAACAGGAATGTCGTGTCCACAATTCGCCGACCTTTTATATTATCATTTAGGCGCTGTTTGATGTATTTGGTTATCTGGTGTCTCTTCTCAAATACACCAAAATTTTTTTACTATATCCAAATGTATTACATGTTATGTTTGTTCAAGACCACTGTCAAATCCAATATGTTCAGTAACAGTATTGCTCTGTTTCGTGATCCGTTAAAATGAAGCAAGAAACAACGTCACCGGTTTTTAGCACATTCGAAAATGGGTTGCGATGAGGTGTTTCAAGACCAGCCTCCTCTGAGGAAGTGTCAGCGAAAACGAGAAACGAAACACATGTTTCTGCTTCTGCCTATCCATTCTATTCAATAGAACCATATCAAGCCAGCCACAGTTTTCCAAATCCTTACACAACCCGATAAGTAGGAAGATTAGTGCACACTGGGACCCGAACCGCCTGTAGGGCTGCCGTGTAGTCCATCTACATTGAGCAGCCTCGTGCTGACCAATGAGGATATTCGGTTTTGAGCGTTTTTTAGCATCGCTTGTCACAGAGGAATCTGCTGGACTCCATTTCATCCTTGCCGCACTGTTCCCTGAGTTGCCTGATCGACGCTACTGTCAGCGCTAGATCGCTCCCAAGATATAGGGGGCCCTCCACTCATGTGATTCTTTCGTCACAGTCGTCTGCGATCTTTTCTGTACCCTCTTCAGAAATCATCAAAATCAGAAACCCAGACTTCTTAACGTTAACTTGTAGACCCCTTCTGTCAGCACTTAATTCCATTTGTGTTGAGCATCCTTACTTCAGCAAACACGTTTTTCTCCAAGCGCATTCCATGCTCAAATTTAACCATTTCAACCACTGCTTTCCCAACCTTTATCTTTTCTACTTATTTACACAAACTGCTCGTATTTGGGCGCACTGAGATAGATGTGTGATCCCTGCGCCTACCACGTAGGAATTTGCCTTGCCATCAATCGTTTGATAATGGTTTGATCGGGATAGATATGACTAGCAGACTCCAAGAATATGCGTTTCGCTTTCTGATTTTCGCTGATGTTCCTCAGAGAGAGCCTGGGCGCTTGAAACGCCACATCGCTACCCATTTTCGAACGTGTAATCGGGAGCGTTGTTTCTGTTCCACTTTGACGGATCATGAAACAGAGCAATACTATTAGTGAACATATTGGATTGACAGTGGTCTTGCACAAACATAACATGTAATACATTTGGAATAGCAAAAAATTCTTTAGTAGTTGAGAAGAGACATCAGATAGCCCAATACACCCAAACAGCACGTAAATGATAATATAAAAGGTCGGCGAAATGTGGACACGACATTCCAATTCTGGTGACAACGATGTTCTTCTACGTGCTCATCGCTCTCATGCTCCTCAGCACCTTTACTCAAGCAGATATTGAAAACGTACGTTCCAATGGTTTAGAGTTTTTATGGAGGTGTCTAGCAATAGCTTTGCTCTTGTTTGTGAATGAAATCGCCTCTCAGGAGTGCAAGGACCGCCACAATCCCACGACCTGCGCCAACTACGTGAACTGGGGCTGGTGCACCTCAACTGATCCTGGCAGAATCGGTCTTGCGAAAGCTAACTGCAAAAAAACATGTAATCTTTGTTGAAAATAACATGTCGCTAATAAAATTCACCATAAGTTTAAAATGTGTTACATTTAACGTGTTACAATACTAGCAAAACCTCCAGCAGCATCTCTCAACAAGTCCAGCATCAAAGACTTCATTAAAATATTGGAAGTTCCGGGAAAGGAGAAGCTAGGCAGCCTGTAAGCGAACCTCCATTGCAATCTGCCAGTTCTTCAGTGATACTTACACGGTCCATGATGAGGGGGGATAGCTCATTTCACCGCAGTCCGTGGTAGACTGCGGAGCACGTTTTAATGTCGTGCTGCTTTCGGGCTTGAAAGTGAACAGTGGAAGCTTTTAGAAGGTGAGCGTAAGTTTAGTCATTTTTCTTGCTCAAGAAAAAATATTTGATATGCAAATTTGATGCATGTTATTCAACCAAAGTGTGTTCCGTCGTTGCTGCAAGCTCTTCTTCATCTTTCTTGCTAGCTGGCTATGATGACATAAAGGTGAATTAAGCTCCGACTGGTAAATCATTAATCACATTCATGATAATATCTCTCCAAAATAAATCACCAAATCACAAATCACTACTTTGAGACCCATTAACAAGGAAGAAGAAAATTCTGTTTTAGTAAACAATCCAAAAAACCGGAAGGACCGTCACGATTTCAAAATCCCTCTGTACATCTGTCACAAAAGTTGGCGACGGGAACGATTCCTTTTGGTTTTCAGAGTGCCTCACTGGAATTCTTTTGGCCTTGTACTCTTTGGCAGAAGCATTCCATTCTTCCACTACATCCCATTCTGTCGATCGTTTTGCCTCTATTCTCCCAATTTGAACGCTTCAACCCGATTCTTTCCATGCATCGTCTGATAAGTGGCCGCCCTTGAAGCGCACTCTTTCCTTGCGAGCCGGCTCTACCCGTTCTACCTGCGTGCGTTCTCAGAGGGGAGTTTTCGTAGTTTGTTTCCCTCCGGAAACTGAATCTCTTTGCGTGGAACAATGCTTCGTTGTCTCTGATGACCAAAGCTGACATATTCATGTTGGGCTCCTCCGGTGGGTATCTCCGGAGCCTATACACGCCTACCGTAAGATAAATATTACTTTAGGGGTAATAGGCTCAAATTAAAGGTCTTTTTCCCCTAGCTTCCCTAGTATACCGAAGAAACGCAATGGAGAGAAAGTACAGACACCACAGATGTGGTGGACGAGTGAAAAAGGCAGCGGTCGCAGCGGCTGAGACACGGCGTTTGTGCTCTTGCCGTGCACTTTCAGGTCACGACAGTGCCACGGCTCGTATGCTCACAGACCCTGGTACCACACACACGGAGAAAATAGGTTCAGGTATCTAATCGTGACCCGCAGCTTTGGGGAATTTAGTTTCAACTCAAGAACTTCTGATAGTGCTTCCCTAATCACGATTACATCATCGGGCCTCATGGGATTGTTACCATTAAATGGAAGTACTCGAAGAAAACAAGCTTTCTAGGTACGTCTATGTGTTTGATAATAAAAAGCATGTAAATATTTTTCACTCGAGTCATCGTTTTCAGCAGCGGTATGGTTCATAACAAGTTCAACCAGTACTCATCCTCACCTTCACCGGTAAGTACGGTCACCCTGAACCTATTGACGGCTACCTGTTAGTTGAGCATTGACAACTGCTACCTAGACCCTTTCGTTCCGGGGCTTCAGTGTTGGGGGCGGCGCTCACATCCTTGGGGGGAGGGGACATTCAAGGCAGAGACAGAACCTATGCAGGATGAACTACCCCAAAGAGGAAACGCTTCGGGGAACCCAAATAGCTCGCATGCTCCCCAGGATCCCCTTCCCTTCTTTAGTCACAAGACAGTGATTGGCTCACTCACTGAATGCCCCCCCCCCCACCCAACGAGGACATGAGCGCCTAGGATTCCGTCTCCTGAAGTGTTTCGGCAGTTTTAACATGTTCATTGGAAAGGTCTGAATGTGCTCGCCGATCGGGCAAAGACACGTTCGAAGCTTCCAACTGACACGTGGTTGTCGACGTGGCTATAAAAGCCGAAATCAGGGGCGAGGGAATCATTGCGTTTTCGAGGTTTCACCGGTAGACGTCTTCAGGTGGTGGGTGTTAGCTGTTCTTTGCCTTTCACATCATCTGATCTTTATCGTCTTGTCCTTTCAGATACCCTTAGCTGTATCTAACTCTCGCTTGTAATCTCTCCAGCTCGTGCCTATTTGCAATAATGTTTATACGCTATCGCTCGTATCGCCTCCATAGACCTACACGACCCCGATTGATTCAGTACCTAATAAGATCTGACCAGGAGAAGTGCAATGTATTCAGCAAGGCTTCCTAGCTCCGAAATCTCAGCACCGAGGTAACAAGTGATCTATTTCCCATCGCTTGTTCGTTCAAAGTTGTGCTTTTCTCAAGTCTTCGAGCGAAGAAGTGTAAGAAGATATGTTTTCGGAGCCGGAACGACGTTGCTCCTCTACCCCATTCCGCAGATGTTCCCCTGCCCGATCAGGAAATCTCTCGACCAACTGATTCCGAAAAGGTGATCTGCGCTAGGCATGCACTCCGTTTCCGTCATTTGACTAACTCATCGACAAGTACGAAATGAACAACATCTTTTCAATACAGAGTCTATGAACTGAGTAATGTTCGATTCAAAATATCCTGGATCCCTCCCATACCTGCTAAGAGCGTCAGGCCAGAAATTGTCCAACTCTCTCACGGTTGCTCTCTGACTAAGGAAAATGAATATAGTGGATATGATAAATGATTCAGACAATTCATGTCTCTACTACATGATAACATAGCTTTACTGCCATTCTTGAATATCCATAAGAGTGGATACAGCGTATCATCGCTAATACGTAGCCTATCGCCGCACTGATAGAGCCTGTAATGGGTAAGCTCCCGACATCATGCGGAAAGCATGCTGTGAAAGTCTTTCACGGAACTTCTCTCAAGTGCGGCGGCACTTCCGTGACCCGCTACCCCAACTCGACTCGAGTATAGAGCGTCTAATAGGAGCGTCATATTGGCAAGATCGTACTGCTTTAGGTTGACTGCGGTTGGCGATCGATTCAACAAGAAAAATGTTCCATCATTTGCTACCAACGCCAACTGAGGCAGGTGGGATGTCGAGTAAGGCATAGTGGGTGATTAGGCGCAAAGGGCATATACTCCAATTGGTGAGTTTTCCCTTTTCCCAGTCGCCCCCCACACCCTGATGAACAGGCGCTGATTGCTTATGGAGTTTATCAAGCTAGCCTGCACCTAGGCATAATCAAAGCAATTGCGTGAGCCTCGACTACCCTATTAAAGCTTCAGTTTTCACTCAGCTGTTGGCCTGTGATTACTTGATTCCTCGTAGCAGGTACGAGCGGAGTGGGAGCAGGATGAAGAGAAGCAACCACCCGCTACTAAGCTCAAGTCAAAACAATGTCTGGTACTCATTCTGACATTGTCGTGTTGGCGATGTCGAGTAAAAGTGAGCACAGCGGAAGCTGCCAAGCATTCGTAGGAAAAGGAACATCTTAGGGGAGCCTGATTTGGAAAGGATCACAGACAGATGTAGCTGGAGGTTTTTTGTCGGATATCAGTAATCAGAGAAACGGAACGATGGAGCAACAACTCCTTCTGGGGTCATGTCGAAGATCTGTTCTGTGGATGGATTAGAGTAGCTCGATGTTCCGTAGTCGCGGTTCGAAAATGCGCACCAATGGCGCTAGGGCCTTGCAAAGTGATCTGATGGCGGCTATAGTAAACTTGCGACCGAGATACCTCGCGTACTCTAGCATGCAACCTGGATGACGTGTAGGACGTAGCAGATAGATTGTCGATAGGCTGAAAGATATGATTGATGCGGCTGTGCGCTACAAAGACGTCCTGACACATCTTTTCCTCGTCATCATTATCAACCGCTGATAGTTCGGGCGGAAGTGGTGTAGTGGCAAGTGGCACGCTTACCACGCGAGCGGTCCGGGGATCAAATCCTGGGTCGTGAGTCGCCCGGGCCAACCAAGCCTTCCATCCCTCCGGGGTCGGTTAATTGGTACCAGACTTGTCTGGGAGGATAAAAACTGACTTGTACATCGGCTGGCCCCCGCAAGTCATTGTATAGGCCACATCGCATTCAAACGCCACTACGAATGTACAAATGGAAGTAGAATGCGTGCCGCATCCCAAAAAGGGATTGATCAACGGCAAATGCTTTATCCTTATTTTTTTTACCAGATTGGTCCCCCGTCAACCGCCGGGATGTTGCTTCCCTGCGTAAGCTTCACGTCTTCCGCCATGGTCCTTCCACTTGTGTATAATAGAATGAGACTGAGCTCGATCGGTGTTTATATAGCCACCAGGTTTGCTCCGCCCGCTATCGCGCGCATCACAGGGTAGGGAGGAACCACGGAATAGCAGCATGACGTACTCCATTAACCACCTCACTATTGAATGTGTTATACCTCCTTATACCCCTTCTCTCCGGCGCATGGCAGCACCATGTTCTCCTCCCTTCTCTCCCCCTCCCCTGCTTTCCCCCTCCCCTCTACCGCCCGCCGACTCCGGCTGCCCCGGCAGCACCATGTAGAATGAGGCTGAGTGTGCTCGTTCGGTGTTTTTGTAGCCATTGTGGGTGTTATCACAATCACCACATCAGGTTAGAATAATACGTCAACATGAATATAGACCTTACTCTTAAAAACGGTCGTTCTCTCTCAGTCTCTCCTCCCCACCTCCCCCTCCTTATACCCTCCTCTCCGGCGCATGACAGCGCCATGTTCTCCCTCCCTTTCTCCTCTCCCCTTCCCTCCCTCTTTCTCTCTCCCCCTCCCTTCCAGCCTCCCCTTTCTTGCCCCCTTCCCTCTACCCCTCTTCCTCTACCCTCCTCCCCCCCCGCTCATCCGGCTGCCACGGCAGCACCATGTAGAATGAGACTGAGTGTGCTCGATCGGTGTTTATATAGCCGCTGTGGGTGTTATCATGATCATGACATCAACATCACGAAGTGTTGCCCTTCGTACTCCCTGGTTTTGTGAGCGGGACGGACAGAACGACACACACACACCGACAAACCGACACACCAAAGTTCTGGTTTATATAATGAAGTGATAGCTCAATATTCAACCTGGGTTTGTTGGTTTGATTCTAAAGAGTCCTCACAGTAGAGCGACCATCCTATCAAGTGATTGAAAAAGCAACGAAAACTTATTGCCAGTGGCAAAGCCTGATAGTGAGCGGCAAAGGATGATCCTCTATCAGCCCTCAAAGTAACGCCTGCAGACAATCCGTTCCTGCCACGATCATAATCGTCGTAGTGACCGTTCTAACTAAGATCCCTGTCACAATCGGTTCTGCGTAGAGTTTGGGGTCCGAATTTTTCTTTGCGCATGTGTGTATCAAGAAACTCACGAACCACTCGCTGTGTGCGGTATCCGCGTCCTAATCCTATTTGCCTGTGGAGACAGAGGTTTACCTTGGGCTGAAAAAATGAGTGTAGCAAAAAAAACCTACAGTCGATATCCGAAAGTTGGGGTAGGCGTGTCACCGGAAGTGACGTTCACTTGATAGAAGTTGCGTGGATAAGCTGTTGCCAGCATGCTTTGCTGATATCCAGCGATGTATCCAGTGATGCCTACCACATATCGAGTGTAACTTATTGCTCGGCATCATCAAACAGAGAATTAAAACGAGTCGAATGAAATAATGATACCACGACTCAACCGACACAGAACGACTGCGTTGGTGCCTGAACGATCTTACCATTAGAGACCCTTTGAAGAACATTATGATACGGCTATGTCCAATAAGAACAACCCAGTTCTACTGTACTACTGTGCAGCTGTTCAGCTTCAATATCAACTACCTTGGATAATTCACTGCGTTCAACATGAGCATGTTGCCTTGCCTTTCTTAAAGTCAGACTAATGGCCTCATCTTTGAATATGCACCAACTCCGAGTCTTACGAGGTTACACTGGTTAATCTAATCATAATGAATGATGAAAGACTGATGAAAGACATCTATGGAATCCTTTCGACAGTATGTGACTTGAGCATTTGCTCTCACGTCCATGATAACCGATGAAGACCAGGCACAATTTTGCGCTCCTTTCCAAACCATCGCTAATTAGTCAGGCATCCATTCGAGTGACGTCACTCCTGCTCTCTCAAATCTTCAGAAGTCTCAAGAAAAGCTAGGCAGTTGTGGTGGTTGAAGGTCTACACACCTGCGGAGATCTCATCGGCCTTCAAATTAGTCCATTCGCAGCCCAACAACATGAATTCCCATTTAAAGGCAAACTCCAGGATTGAACTAGTGCTATCAGCGCTCTGTAGTGATAGCTTAGCTGCGGAACGACCTGAAAGTGGAAAGGAAAGCAAGAGAAATCTTGGGAACGCTGAAATTAAGGTCTTACCTTTAACAGGGTCGGATGTGGTACGATGTCGAGAAAGGGTGGTCAAAGAAGACAAAATACGCGAGAGCACGTTTTTTGAGAGAGCACGCTGATCTCAATACCTCTCGCGGTGGGTGGGGAGCGTTGGAAATTGGGTCAATGGTTGCCGGCCGTAAGGAATAGCGCCCTAACCGCGCAATTTTTGCGACGAAGCTGGAGTGATCTATGTAGTTACAGGCCTTGCAATTTCCCTAGTGGTATCCCTCCTAGAAGCGCCCTAACCGCGCAATTTTCGCGGCGAAGCTGGAGTGATCTAGGTAGTTACAGGCCAGGTGACAATTCACTGGTATCCCTCCTCAAAGCGCCTTAACCGCACAATTTTCGCGGCGAAGCTGGAGTGATCTAGGTAGTTACAGGCCTTGCAATTTCCCTAGTTGTATCCATCCTACTAGTCGGACCAATCCTGGGGTTTGCCTTTAAAAATCTGCTCTTTGTTTTATAGCTTCTACGAATGTGTTATTTTGGTATTGTGGAGCGCATCTGACCTGTCGTAGTGTATCGCCTAACGTTCAACCAAAACTCAGATCTCTCGATCATTTCCTCCCATTCCTGAATAAGCTTTAGCTCATATCCATCGCTGCCGTCCAGCTTCCGCTACCGATTGCCCGCTTTGAAAGTATTTTTAGGTATTTACGCAAAGCAGGTAGATAAAATTCGGTGGCGGTATACAGTGGCTCATTCCTGATGGTCTTACTCTGTCAGAGCTTGTATAATGAAATTCCCCATCTTTAGTTCGAAGTAGAGTCATTCATCAAATGAAGATTAGTAATGAAAGACCATATGAAAAAATATGAAGAATTTGTAGAATTAGGCAAGAGCCTGCTCGCGAAACAGCGTTTGTGCAAACCCAACGTCGTCCCATATTCATTCTAGAGCCTGCAGATCACGATGTCAGTGACCATTTGCAGAGATCGCTCGCGTAGTCGCGGCCATGTCCGCCCAGGTTCACGTGGACGATGCCGTGGCAGAAGAGGAACGTGGCGAGAAAGTAGTTCTCACAGAAATGATCCTAGTGCCTGTCGACCGTTATCCCAGAGTGAGTTTCTACACGTGTCAATATTCGCTTTGTCAGAATTGACTGCTGTCAAAATGTTACTGACAAGGGAAGGATACCAGGTCGAAGTGGCCTTTTGTAACGAGTGTACACCACTAGATGTGTTTTTGGACGCTGATCTCGAATCTGTTCTCCAAATCTGCGAAACGATTCTCTGGACGTAGTTAGTTCTGAAGCGAAATAGTGCATGGCAACGGCCCAAGCCGACGAGTGGGAGGTCGTGAGGTTCTCAGCTGCGTTTCTTGAAAACATTTATTCAAGACTTCTATGACATAACTAAATAATCAGCGAACTGACTATCTTATAAGTGGGCAATAGCTTGAACAAAAACAAAAAAAAAAAATTTTTTAAGGGCGATTTTATTTATTTTTCCGGGAAAAACATGTGCGCGTCAATTGCTGTAGTCCTATCGCGTGCGTTTGTGCCAGCCACATTGTCACATTTTTGGATTCGGACCAAAGGGGTAGTTTGACGCGCTGAACACAAAAGTCACACTTGGCAAGAAAGTGCATGACGCATGCGTTACGGGTGCAAGAGACGGTCACTTTCAAATGACGCGCACAGTGTTCGAAGCACTTCGCGAGCTCTTTCCACCTGTATGATAGGCAATCCCTGATGACTTAGCATGGATGAAAGTTCTTTAAACAATGTTTTCAAGAAAAGCAAAAGTGAGAACTCGCCAAGAATACGATCTCGCGACCTCTTGCTCGACGGCCCGGGCCGCTGCCACTGCACTATTTCGCTTCATAACTACGTTCGGAAAATCGTTTCGCAGATTTGGAGAGCTGATTCGAGATTAGCGTCCAAAAATACAGTTGCAGGTGTAGAACTCGTTACATGGCCACTTCGACCTGGTATCCTTCCCTTGTGAGTAGAAAGCAGTGAACGCAGCAAGCGGGGACCTTGTATGCTAGTATGCTATAATATGCATGGCTTACCCAATTCATCCGTCCGAAAGCAACCAAACCTGCTAAATAGTTGATCTCGCGCACACATCGTTGCATTACCTCTTTGCTACTTCACACTAATCCTACGATGCTGGGTTATGGCGTACCCTGAAAGAACCCACAACTGCAACAACGGCAGAAACAAGCAAGCAAGGGGTGTCAGAAAGTGTCATCCTTCCTTTCAAAAACAACCCCTTTTCTTTTGAAGCTCCGTTAGGCTTGAAAATTAGTTTAAATGCGCAGTGACGTTCCACGAATATAAATGAAACCTTCTGGTTTGCAAACGCGCGGAAGCCTTTACAATCTCAAACGTGCGAATGTCACCTTACAGTACAATTTCGTCGGTCGCATCCTGGGCCCTCGCGGCATGACAGCAAAGCAGCTGGAGGAAGACACAGGATGCAAGATCATGGTGCGCGGTCGTGGTTCCAGCCGCATGGTCAGTTCCCCTCAGTGCTTGTTCAGAGGCTATTTATAACCTCTTCAAGTCAACGCGTTCAGAGCGGCACCAGGCGTGAGCGCAGCAATGACACGGAACCTCTTCATGTGCTGATTCAATGCGAAGACTATGAGAAGAAGGCTCACCAGAAGATGAGAAATGCGGTCGAAGCGATCAATCAGCTCCTTCACCCTCCCGTGGCGTCGCTGTGAGTACCATCCGTCCCTTTCGGACCAAAGCATAAGACGTAAAATTTTTAGCCAGAAGGTAAAGATGAATTGAAGCGTAAGCAGCTCATTGAACTCTCTATCATCAACGGAACATATCGCCCAACCTCTGCCACCAAAGTCGCTCTTCGTGAGTTCTTTTCTATCTCATTGCGGGTTTTCTTGAAGTTCCGGCTTCGAACTTCAGAGGCTCCACGTCCGGCGTCAGCGGCTCATCTCCCATCCATGATGGAAAACTCGACCTATACAGAACAAGCCCGCGCTTGCTTTCCCAATTCGCTGAAGCTGCCAAGCACGGTAAAACGAAGTAAGTGGAGGCATTCGATCGTTCAAGATTATTTTGAACGAATATTGGGGCATACGCTGTTTACAATTATTTTTCGGAAAAGGTGGTTGTTCCAGTGAAATCGAAGAACAGTACGCGGCGCTCGCGCAGATGCTTGGGACCCTCAATCCTGTACAAGCAAGCAACGTCAACTGCAATTACTATGACTACTACAAAAATCTCCTCTCGTAAGTCCCTCTTCAAATGTACTTTAGCTTCAAAGATAAACAATCGATTCTATTGGACAGTTGTGTAAGTGCGAATGTAACACCTCAAGGTTTTTCAGGTGCACACTAGCTGATCCAGGATTTCTATCCACCCTGATGCAATCACTCGATCTCTATGGTATGGGCAATCGCCCAGCAATGCATCCCGGTGGTCAGCATCATCAATCACATGCTGGGCCAGTCAGTGTCCTCTCCTGGCCAGATTCCTCAAGCCAATCTTCACCAGTATCTCACAGCAGCTGCAATGCTCAACTCTGCTCCGTTCTCGAACGACGGCTCCGGAGACGGGCCCAAGAACAAAATTCGCAACTCAGCCTAGAGGAGGCCTAATTTCTTTATTCTATTTTTTCTTGTTAATGGCTCGATATTCGCATGTTCGGTTCGTATCTAGTAACCCGCACGACATTGACTCAAATCTATTTTTGTATTCGATTTCCGATGTTTAGCTTTCTCGTCGTCCACGCAGCTGCGAATCTCCTTTGCCATTTAACCTTCCTGTTATCGTCATCATAAAAATGTGTGTTCGTTTCTCATTTTCATCATAAACCTTCAGTTTAGCAGACTGGCAAGGCCATAACTATTGGCTCACCTGTATGAGATTTGAAAAGTACATCCATCCATACGACATACACTATTGCAGAAATTCCAGGAAAGGAATTAGTGCTCCATATGTGTAGTCGAGGGAATGGATACTTTGGCGCTTATCGTTCGCATTGGAAAAGTCCGGAAGCACTAGAGATGCGATACAGAATTGTTGTTAGTTTATCCGAGAACACTAACATGCAAGTTAGAAAAGAGTCGGATGGTCGATGTGAAAAAAGCAAAAAAAGCACCAAAATAGACAACAACAATCGAAGAAAACACTGGAAAATTTCCTGTAGCGCTTAGACGTGAGTTAAAATTAAAAAGACAGACGCTGCTAGGAGAGTAAACGAGAGAGCTCGTTCACGAGAAGGCACAGACGCAACATGTAGAACTTAATATATTGGGTTGATGCATAATTATTGCGGCTTTTTCCAACAGATTTTATTCAGCGAAAACGACAAAATTATTCAACAAAAACATGTTTAAATAATAACCCCGGAGCGTGGTCACCATCCCACAAGAATGCTTTCCCATTTGCTTTTCTCTCGGTGATTCCACGGATAAAAAAGTCACGATTCTCGGAGACGATCCACGCTCTAACACTGGCCACCAACGCATCCAGCTCATCCTAAAATTTGTTCGTTTGCCAGTTTTTCAACGTCTGATTGAATTGCTAGTCTGTAGGAGCTCCGCTCGGTAGATGTGGCGTTTTAAACTTCTTGAACGATCTAATTGCTCCCTCGCTGAGAAGTTTGATGAGATCGCGGAATGGCCCCGCCGCCTTCTAACATTTATAGAAGTAGTAAGCATGTGTGGTGAAGATGAGGACAATTTCCGATAAGCATTTCTGTTAATGGAAGAAAGAAGAATATTCTCATGAAAAAAAAAACAGAAACTCAAACGCCAATCTTCTCGAGAAAAGAACGCGCGAAAAAAGGCCGCCATAATTATGCATCAACCTAATAGGAGTGGCAGCGCCCCCCGCCCCCCCGCCCCTCCCGCCTCCTGTCCTCCCACTCCCCCCCTCCTCCCCCCCCCATCGCGTCGCCAGGCGCTTATACGAAGGTATATATGGTGCGTAAAACTTAAGCGACGGGTGCAAACAAACAGCTCTACTTGTGACAATTCAATGGAAGGGGTTGAAACTGCGGGAGCGGCCCACTTCAGTTTGAAGTCAAACGAGATTGGCCTTGCTATACGAGGAGGTTTGAATGTAGTGGTGTTCTTCACTACAGCCAGTCTCACAGACAGCGCGGTGATTTTACACGAAGAAAAATCATCGGGAAGCTGGAAGAAGAGCGATGGGCCACGAGAGCAGCCCAGCAATTTGGTTTTGCTCACAGCGCTGCTCGTTTTCTCAAATGGTAAGGATCACTTCCCTTATGTTCTTGAGCTTACTCGCTAGTTCAAGATCCTCGTTTCGGAACTTATGCTATTTCGAATCCTATAAGAACTGTGAAATGGAGTCGATCGCAATTTCCAGAAAGGGATAATGATTGCTAGAAACTTGCTTGTCCATGAGAGCACGACCATGTGGAGAGTGTCCGCAAAAACTACACATGCACGCCTATGAATTGCCGTGGTTTATAGGGAAATCTCCCAACAAAGAAACCAACCCTACTGCAACTCCACCAGTCCACGTAGCCACGCAAGTTTCCGCTAGATCATGAAAAATGAGACACCATCGCGTGTGGTCTTCAGCGGTTTAAGACTTTGTAAAGGCAGCCAGGGCATTCCTTGTCATTACGCAACATTTTTCGTCAGCTCTTCAACAGCTTCACGGCTTCAGGTAGATCTACCATTCTACGTACAAGGGGTCAGGAAGACCGGCACGACAAGGCGACCCCAATTCGTTCGAAATTTTCAACGCTGTTCTCGGGATCGCCACGGGTAGACTGAAACAGGAAACCATGAAGGTGGAAGCCAACGGCCAGTAACCCGGTGAGGTGCTGATTGATTTCAAATGTGCATGAGGAGAACTCCTCTCACAGTAGAAGCTTACAGAGACGGCTCTAACTGGAAGATGACTATGTCAAACCCATTCACGCTCTTGAACGGGCTTCTCGAAACGAAGAAACGAGTGGAGCGGAAACATGGGACTATCGAGAAATTAGTGATGAACGACGTAGAATACATGAGATCGATAATTTCTTGGCTACTGCGCTACAAGCCATGCCAGAAGCGCCTTATATCTTTGCGCGTGCGCCACATGATATGTTCCTGGCCGCAGAAGAACTTCCGACTCCGTGCCTACTTCAGTTCTGCAGTGCCTCGAAGCATGTTCATCACGCAAACGGGATGTACGGCGATGAGCTGCATAACATGCGCCGTGTAGAATACGATGCTCAAGAAAGCTCGATACAAGGAAGCGCAGAAACATCTTCACTTCAAATCTTCGCTATTTCCAAGATCTGGTCCTTTGCCTTTATTATTCAAAGAATCAATAATAGGGACACTT
>MU871803.1:5695-20716 GCA_036418205.1 Ostertagia ostertagi | reverse complement strand
ACAACGAAACAATGCCCACAGATGGTTTCGGTCAACTGAAGTCGTTGTTGTTCTGCGTGTACAGATGCGAGTATATACACGCCACTCGTGAAATTCGAAGGCGAACCGGTGTCAAAGATGTGATTGAGACTATCTACGATTCAAAGAAGCGATGGGCAGGACATGTTAGCTCGTCTTAAGCGATAACCGTTGGACATCCCGAGTGACCGATTGGTATCCCCGCGGAGTTAAAAGGCCGCAAGGAAGACCCCCAGCCAGGTGGAGTGATCCTTTTAGGAAATTATTTGGACAGAGATGGCAACAAATGGCAAGAAATCGAAACGAATGGCATAGATGCGTCCTGCAAGGATGGCGAAATCACCCTTGAAGAGCGGACATCAATGTATTCAAGGTATATACACGCCAGTGCAATGCCCAAAAACCTACCATACCCTATGACGGAATTTCTGTGACAGGAAATCCAAACAATCCAGAGGAGAAGGAAAATTTGATCAGAATTTGTTACCCAATCTAATCGATTTCGAACGAATTTCATTTAGCCGTTAGTAGCTCACCCATCGAACCGACCCCCATCCTTCTGAAAACCGTTTATTAAAGGCAGCTAATAGTGTGTGATATGAATGTTTAAATTCAAACAGATCAACTAAAACAGCTTAGACTGCAGGGCCATAACAAGGACGAAGGTCTCACCATAGGCTATCAAGCCTACTTTTCAGTAATGTTCCGGAAGTTAGTCATTGCTAACGATTCACTTAATAAAAAAGAGCATCATAGTATGGGAAGAATGTTGACAAGACACACATTTCATTGAGCAGATTCATGTGGACTGAACACATTAGGAAGAATAAGCAGAAAATCGATAAAATTATCACAAATATTCGGAATAAAGTGAAGCTATGCAATAGATTCAGGTACTCAGCTACCAGATTTAGCCGAGTATAGAGTGGCAGTATTTCCAAGTACGAGCACATTGTTTTGAGTGTGTTCAATGCCTGCTTAATTCAATCAATTCTTTTTTTACACTAATGCTTCTGAATTCCTGGTGGAAAGATGTAATATCCGATCCGCTGACAGGGTTAAAACATCCATCTGTATATGAATGCACAGCACTTGTGATTGAAAAATTATTACGCAGAATTGAATAGATTGCCTATAGAATGCAAAATTTCAGGAATTAAAGGAATCTCTAAAAGGCCATTTGCTAAGGTACATAACAGTGCAATCACTGGTCGCAGTGCCAGCGAACGAACTAGGTGACGAACTCAAACGCCGAAGAGATAGAGACGGTTGCATAATGCTTTCCAGCGTAAGAGTAATATACAAAAAGCACAGGGAAACTGAAGGAGTATTCGATACGATAAATTGAAGGTAGGATTGGCTGCTTTTATTTATGTTGAACAGCGTTCATAAAAATATTTTTAACGATAATTTCCATGAAAAGCCAAATGCTACGGTTCTCCAATACTCGTCTCCTGCTATTACCTGTGAAATCTTTTGAATAGAATTCATTAGCGTGGAATATGCTCGAAAACTATTTTTTAGAAACTTGCGAATTATCGAAAGAGACATGTCCAGCGTTTAGTGACTTAAACAAGGATCCACCATTTAAAACACTTGTTTAAAGCATGCGTTATTCAACTTCAGTTTTACCTTCTCACCTTTCGGCTCTGTTTCCGTTAAGCCCATGGAACAATGTCGTCCTCCACCTGACTTGTTTTATGAAATTTTGTTTAAAAATTAAGTCCTAACCTCACGATCGACCACAGAATGTACTCGAGGATCGTCAAATGGCAGGAGATGACTGCATCACAGTTGAGCGAGGCTAATCGACTAAAATTAGTCGTCCAATCACACTCTACAGATCAAGGCTCCACGCCCGACGGACGTCATACAAAACCCACCAGGAACTAGTGCAGTAGATTCTTTGATTCCGTAATGAATTGGTGGAATTCTTCACAATATTTGGGCGGCAAATTATGCATATATATTCTACATCTTGCGTACAAAGGTTCTGCAAAGTACTCCGCTCGATGTGTTGGCTTATGTGGGTCGACACGAACAGCATCTGGTGACAAAGTGCGGGAAGGCTGGTTGAAGCTGTCCTCATCTGAAAGGGAAGGGAAACAGCTGCAAGAATAACCTAAACCAAATTCTAAACAGATTCTACTACTGAAACTCACCAATGTAGAGGTGATCCCCGGGTAGCACACTAGCAATGAGTGAAGAATTTTGAGTATTAACATTCTGAGGACACATCACATGCGTTTTGTTGCTGTACTTGGCGAGGTGTTCGCAGGGAGTCTGGGAATGAAAAGTTGAACAGCAGTAAAACGGCTTACAAAAATCGAGAAACGAACTGCGTCCTAGACAAGACATACACAAGGAAATATCAATACAGGCCAGGCTTATAGGCGCATGCATTGCGCGCGCAACACAGATCTGTGGCGAATTTTGATGGTGCGACGAAAAATTTCAAATTTGGCTTGATACAATACGAATATCTGAATTCTCCGCTAAATTCTATGCGCTCTTTCTTCGTCAACCATTATCCTATTTTTCTCGGTCCTCGGCCCGGACAATAAATCTCGTGGCGAACTCCGTCTACTTCGGTGCGTGCCCTGCCGACCAATAGCATTTGGCTCCCTTCTTTTCGCCGACCTCTACCCCCTTTTTCACCGGTCTCTGGGACCTCTTGGAACCAAATTACGACACTTTTGGCAAACTCCGCCCACTTAGGTGCGTGCTCTACCCAGTGATAGCAGTTGAGCTCTTTTCCCTCACCAACCTCTAACCCCGTTTTCCCCTATCTCTAGGACCTCTTGCAACCGAATTGCGATACTTTTGGCAAACTCCGCCCACTTGGGTGCGTGCTCTACCCACTAATAGCATTTGACCTCCTTTCCTTCGCCGACCTCTACTCCCTTTTTCCCAGCCTCCTGGACTTCTTGGGCCGAGTTATGAATTTTCGTCGCAAACTCCGCCCACTTTGGTCAGGCCCCGCCCACCATGACAATTAACCTCCACTCCTCCACCCACCTCTATCCACCTTTTCCCCAGCCTCCGGAGCTTCATGGAGCCGAGTTATAAATTTTCGTCGCAAACTCCGCCCACTTTGGTCAGGCCCCGCCCACCAATGACAATTAACCTCCACTCCTCCACCCACCTCTATCCACCTTTTCCCCAGCCTCCGGAGCTTCATGGAGCCGAGTTATAAATTTTCGTCGCAAACTCCGCCCACTTTGGTCAAGCCCCGCCCACCATTGATAGCTGGCCTCCACTCCTCCATACACCTCTATCCACCTTTTTCCGGCTCTTTAGGACTTCCCCGACCCGAATTATGAGGGCTTGTAGAAAATGCTGTACACTTCAGAGCGCGCCCCGCCCATTCTGGGCGGGCCTCCGCCCACGTCATGTATGCGGAAACACCTTAGACATTGCTCCCTTACACCAAATTGTTTTCTGCTCTGTAGGCTTTCTCCCAACCGAGTTATGAAATTTTTCATAAAGCACTGCTTTTTTAGAGAACGCCCCGCCCACCGGGGGTGGGTCTCCCTAATTCGATGTGACTTACCAATGCACACCTTACCCACTTTTTGGCCCAGTTTCGAGGTCGTTTTGTCACTGAAATCGAAATCTTGGTCTTTGGTACAATTCATTTCGACGCACGCCACGCCCTCTGTGGGCGGGGCTCCGCTTAGCTGATGTGTGTTTTGTATTACGTGAGACCCTTGCCCACCCATCCCACACTTGACCCGGTCCCTCCAGGCGGATCCCGAGGAGCTAGGGAATTTTCGTGACAGACACACAGACAGACGACAGACGACAGACGAAGCGCTTTATAGTTAGTAGGAAAATGTTTTTCACTGAAATCGAAATCTTGGTCTTTGGTACAATTCATTTCGACGCATTTCGACGCACGCCACGCCCTCTGTGGGCGGGGCTCCGCTTAGCTGATGTGTGTTTTGTATTACGTGAGACCCTGCCCACCCATCCCACACTTGACCCGGTCCCTCCAGGCGGATCCCGAGGAGCTAGGGAATTTCGTGACAGACATACAGACAGACGACAGACGACAGACGAAAGCGCTTTATAGTTAGTAGATAAAGCGCAATGATCAAACATCCTCTCCAAACCCAAAACGATAATGTCGTTGAAACTTCAAATCATCGTAAAAACTAGAGATCCTGTTGAGACTTGTATATTACTGCTCCTGCTTTTTCAACAATTTTTCAACAGTTCTTTTCCCACCGTTCTATAATCTCACTCTCTTCAAACCAGATACACCTCGTCCGCCCAACAGGCGGATGTAGTCTACCTGGTTAAGAGATTGATCGTACTACAAATAGTACATCACCTACTCCAGCAATGATGGATCATGAAAGTATTGCCCCTAAGAAAATGCCAGTAAACACTTCGCAAATTTAGTAGACCATGAAGAAAAGGGTCTTGAAAGAAACCTCCCGTTTTCCTAAAAAAAAACGCTCCTCAAAGTAAGTATAGAGTACCAAATCTGTATGATGTGCCTCTTCTCTGAACAATATTCAATGTCATCATCATCGTGCATTCCTCAGAAGGTTAGGGTGCTAGCGCATTTCACACAAAACCCAGTATGTACTTCAGCGACGGCAATAATGCTCGATATATAGCTGGCCTTCTGACTTGCCTGATCTGAACCGTTTAGATTCTGCCGTATGGAGCCGGCCGGAGTGGAAAGTCTGCTAATAGAAACGCTGCAGCTTGGACCCTCCCACTCCTTCCCCAGAAAAACTTATGGACCTTTTTGGTGATAACATCTGTCGATAAGAAAATTGAAGTTTGTATCGTTACCAGAGGACGCCTTTTCAAGCAACATCGTGTTTAGCGCTGCTGCATGTATATTGTATTGTACAGAAAAAGAACTTATCCAGGATGTATGGCTTTTCCTTACTATGATCAATGAATTATGCGGCAATTATTATTATTGATAGCCACCTTGTAAATAAGTGCACAAGTTGTTTTTACCTGAGAGAGCCGCGTCAATTCGTATACTTGTGGAGGCGGTAGAATGACTTCCCCATTAGAGGCCTTCTCTAAACAGTCTTTTGGCGCCATCCAGAAATGATGAGACATTTCCCGTTGGCACATACGTATTTGTGGTTCACCTATAAGTTCTTCGCTGCACAAGATCACAACAACAAAATTACTCGACTTGGTGCTAAGTGGGTTGGGGGGCCACGCGGCGGCGCGGCAGTCTGCTCACCTGGGCTCTCTCGAGCGAGACAGTGTAAACTCGAACATTCCAGCTTTTCACGCATGTCAAGTGACTGCCCCCACCCCCTAGACTGCCTACACTCCCCCTGGCCCACGGATTTCCGAACATGCCAGGCGAGCAGACTGCCGCGCCGCCGCGTGGCCCCCCCCCCAACTAACTTAGCACCCACAACTTACCATCTAGCCGTACTATGAAGAAAGATGTCATATATCGTCGCTTATATGATGAAGGCGTCAACCATGTGTTCCATTCGATCAAATCATCGACTGGGGGAGTTGAGCAAGCCTAAATTTGAAGCCTTTGCTGCTGAGTATTTTAAACAGTTAAGTGTTGAGATAGCAAAGTGCATCTCCCCCTCAAAGGCAAGATTCAGGATTAAATTATGAGGTAATTCCACTCAAATGTGAAGTAGGGGTAGGAAGTGGACCGCCAGTGGAGAAAAAGAAAAAAATCGTGAAATACACAGGAAATACGAGCCTTTTGCTCTACTGCGGAGAAGTTCAAAAGGCCGGCAGGGAGATGAGAGATAATGTGAGCGCGGAGAGCGCTAGAGAAGTACGAGTAGAGAGAGCATAGCAGATCAAGTTAGCGACGCAGACAAGATATCGAGCGGTGGGCGGAGCGTGTCGCAGCAGGTGGAGCGTGTCAAAGTTCTTAGCGCCTAGCGTCTAAATAACGCTTTTCGAAGTAGGGAAGTGACGCGACCTCTACACTTGCGTACCTAGCGCTTCTAGCCACCGTAAAGGCTCATTAAGTGGGTCTGAGCCCGAACTTTGCCTTTAAGCCAATCATTCAGGAAAATTTCAAATTCGAATTACTACTTCGTCTTACCAACTTGAATTGGTCCGGATCCTTTCTCGTATTTTCTTGTATGATTTCCAGTTCTCGAGAGTTCGCTGCGGACTCCTTTTGACCAAGAAGAAGACCAGTCTCTTCGAAAAGTTCCTGAAGTGCAAGGTTCGAGGAAAACAAAGGCACCCATAACCAGGGGTTAATGCTATGACACCTATGCACGACCATTACGACAGCGTCTTGCGTTATAGATACGCTTGACTGCAATGGTAACATGTGTTGAACCCGTCCGGTACTATGATGTGCACATGTGAGGCAGGAGACACAGAATGTTATTCCGCGTGTACGGTGAACCCCATAATCTGGCCGCTTAACAACTTTCACTGGCTGCGGTGAACTGAATATAATAAGATTTCTCAAGTATGATGAGTTTTTTGTAAGGACGAAGTTAAGAACACTAAAAATTGGCAAAATTTCTAATCCACTGCCCTCCCCTCCCTGTTAGAAACTATAAGTAAGACATAGTTTGGGGCATGAATGTGGTGCTAAAGTGGTTCGATTCGATTTCAATTTGACCGCACATGAATTTGGTGAATTTTTTCAACTTCTTGAGTGAAATTTTTTGAAGTTTCATCCCATGCTTCCCAAAAAGTTGTCATGGTGATTCGCCCAAATTTTGAACTGCATGTCATTTTGACAGACCTCATCAAGTTGGTAGTTGATGCAAGCAGTTTGTCCTACGTGAGGTCACACAAACTGGCTTGCATCAAACTTGCAGTATGCAATCCTTTAGTCTGCACATTGTCTTACTGATCCACCCAATCATTCTGAGCGGGACATCGCATGTCAGATAAATTCTTCAAGGCACTCACCCTCAAAGCGGCAATTTTGGTCGGATGACCAAGTTTCTCATCGGAAGGGGTCACTACGCCACCAGGAAAAACCAACGCATTTGGCATGAACTTAGCAGTGGCCCCACGTTGCATCACCAACACACGACCAGTGGTACGGCTCACTGAAAGCATGTTGTTAAGAAACAGTACTTGACTCTTAATAGTACAGGGTATGGCGAAATTACTGGCGCACCAGTTTTTCGATAACTTTCGAAATCAAGAAACCAATTGTGTATTATACTAAAACAGCGCTATTGAAATTCTGGGACGAAAATGATGACCATTACCTGCTAGCCGCTTCGGATCATTTAACATTTGAGTACTGCAAAGGCTGAAAGCGACGATTTCGATAAAATCATCATTTGCATTGCCATGCTTGGATTCATAATTGGAATTTTTTATTTTTTGAAAGTTAATGTCATAATGTTATCGAAATGTGGTGCACCAGTAGCTTTGCCCCACCCTACGAACGGGTTAACAAGAGCATAGTCTCAATAACAAAGCAAAAGCAAGGATCTAAATGAGCGTCAAAACCAGGTTTCGTTATAGCACATAGGGTGTTCAGAAACACTGCCACTTTTGGTACATTATTCCGTGTTCGTGAGCGAATCCTGCTCCCAGTGATAGAGAGGAATTATGTACTAACCAGGAAAGCCTTTCAGGATGGAGCGCTTTTCCAAAACAGTTCCTTTCATGATTGGGACACCTGCATGAAATACAAATCTGATGATCATTTTTTCTGGGCGGCCCTGGGATTGCTAGAAAAAGGGCAGAAATTCCTCCTATATAAGTAAAACTATTTCATTTTTAATGAAAGCGCTCGCAACATCTGTAGAGTGAAAACATTGATGGCATTTTGACAGCACTTTTGATTCCAGCCGAGTACGTCCAAGCCATATATGAACCGAAGAAGAGGGAAATCAGAGAAATGAAAAAAAATTCGTCCCGATGGGGATCGAACTAGGGACCATGGTTTCGACTTGTTTTTTTACTCCGAGAGCCGCTCAGGAAAAATTATTCTCAGTTTCATGCTCCCTGCGCGTTTTTTTTTTATAACATGCAAGAACCGTTTCGAAACGCTTCCTGTCCTGAAAAGTCTTTAGAGGGTAAGCGAGAACAAGCAACCGCGCCTCTCTGCGTTTCTGTACAGCTAGTCTTTTTGAAGGAAAGAAGAAAAACATTGAAAATTTCAAATGGTTACTTACCAACAATGACAGACGAAGCAGCCTTCCAAGCGACCATTTTTCAGGTGATTGCTCCTTGACAGTATTCTATAACTGAAAATATTTGAAATGAAATAACAAACATGAAAATAAACAAAACTCTCCAGGAAATGCCTGTCTTTGGTAGAAAAATTGATTGACGAGCATTTTGAGTGAGAGTTTTCGAGAACAAGGACAACTTAGAATCAGAGATTGCTTTGTCAATCATAAGGTATGACCAATTCTAATGCAGCATGCGGAGTAAAAGTAATATAGATAAGTTCGTAAAACAGGGATCGCGCCGAGAGAACAGTAGCAGCAATACGAACCTCATCCAACGGTCTCTAAACGCGTTCCTACCCAATGAGACCATTAGTGCTTTCTCATCTGGGGGCGGTATTCAATCCTTCCCCTAGGGGTTGGGGGACGAAAAACCCTTTAAATTTTCTCCGTCTTCCCAACTGGGATTGTCCTGATAAAGGGGCTAGGTTTAATGTATGTATGTATGTCACAGTAAGCATGCAATGAAGAGGGGGTCTCAGGACATCTGTCAACCGTGAGCCTTGGCGGTTCAGCGTTTTGTAGTGATGTCTGGGAGCTCTCACAAGTGCACACTATCACAGCATCTCCTCTTTCTTTATCTTCTTCAAAAGGCTTAGTCCCAATAAGACACAAAGAGTGTGCTTTTCAGCAACGCTCTCTAACATTTGTGTTTGCACAGAGGAATAGTTTAAAAAAAAGCCACATAGCGGGGCCACGCGATGCACTGGTCCTGCTCTAATGTCAATTTGGCTTAAGGAGGTGGTGCAGTCGTGTTTGAAGTTACGAGCTGTTTCCTATTGTAATTTCTTTTTCGGTATGATATTTTGTTACTAGATGCATTATCGTCTACGAAAAGTAATATTCACCTAATCAGCAGGTCAGGACGAAGCCTAGGAGGGGGAGAAGTACGGGGAAAACTAAGATTGCTCACGGACCCGGGGGCTCCTAACCTTCTAATGCTAGTCCTGAACGTTTACAATAAAAGAATATGCTTTCCATTGGTTTGAAATGCTCTAAGTCGCTATGCCCCCCCCCCCCCTTACCGGATGAGCGCCCAAACATGACCCCATCCGGCCGATGGTGTTGATAGTAAAACCTCACCTAGCATTTTCAACCTGACACATTCCACCACAACTCCCTCAAATTCTTCCAACATTGTCGTCGAGGGGTAAGAAACAGCAGTATTTACGTCTCATGCAGCTTAATCAATTTTACCACCTATCTCCCACCGCTCCTATTTACAATCAAGGAGTCCGAAAAAGGACCTCAGTTCACGTTGCGACCCACTCAACCGTGGTTCGCCCTGCATCAAGAGCATACCTGATTAATGAGACTAAAAACCATTCCTTCTGGAAATAAGTGGTCACTGGAAAGTGAAAGAGTACGACCTGTTTAAACTACTCCTGTGAATAGCATTGCTACAAAGCGCTAGAAGCAAGAATATTTGGGTCTGTACAGGGTCAATCCTCTGTTGGGCCAAATGCAAAGCTTTTACGCCCCCTGCAATGGGTCTCTTATCGAACTCCAAAGACTAATGGTGTAGGCAACATCTTTGAACCTGCTGTCACCTTACAAACTTCAACTCCTCCCCCTCGAGAATTGTCGAGACCCTAGCTCCTGAACAGCAGCTCCGTCCAACTCAGCTTAATTACTTCTGTATTCTATTCCAAAACCACGAACTCCCCCCTCTGGAAACCGCGATCTCCCTACGTTGAAGAAAACCCAACATTTCACGGACCGTTGATTCTTGGGTCCAACCAATCTGATATTGTCGCATTTATTCACTATCGCTAGGATAGGGATAAGTGGTCCAACTTCAATTTGAGTAATTACACTTTTGAGAATGCTGCAGATGAATAGTACACAACAGCTCAAACGATAGAATGTGTGGCTATCAAGAATTGTCAGCATTGTATAACACATCATAAGTGTGAACGTCAGATGAAGCGTTTCACCCGTATGCGACACATATTATGTCTTACTTCACGCCAAACCATGCGGTGGTGATATGTGGTGGTATTATTTTTCCGGTTATATGTGGTGGTATTTTTCTAAGGAGTTGCACTGGGAACTGCTCACTTTGTGGGCTGAGCTGATCGCGGACATCCGAATGCAGGCGATAGGTCCTCGTGACGAGATGGCCCACGAATGCTCACTTTACATCTTGTTGTTGAGTTCCGGAACGCTTGAAATTGAAGATTTGCAGGACCGTTGAAAGACCATTGGCAATGTGGCGCTGAGTACTACCCGCGAGTAAAGAAATAGAAGCCCGTCCCGGTGTAGTGGAGACAAAAATGCTGTACTGGACGGTTTGTATCACGCGCTCAGATCGTATTCGCCGTGATTCCGTACGAGATTGTTTTGATGAATCCTGATAAAGATGTGCGAAGCTCCTCTTTGATGGTAGTATGTTCACGGTCACCGAAAAATGACAGTGTTGCAGAGTGCGTAAGATTGGCCTCAACATAGACGTGCCTGGAATGCGCTCAAGGGAAGCCAAAGCAGCCCTTTCTTGATACGCAGCGTGTGGACCTGAAGTTAGGTATCCCGGTCAGGCACTTGGGCAAACTGGAGTCAGTACGCCAGATTAGCGGACCTTGCCACTAAGGGAGGCTGGAGAAGAAGAAGAAACCGCGTTGAGATTTCGGGAGACACTGTGATCATGGAATGAATAAATGAGCATCTATACCGCTAAGGAGGTTCGCTCTGCGGTATCCAAGGCTTAGTCTTAAGCTCTGCCAGACTTTGCAAATCCGTGAGTTCGCTAGCGATTCGTCAGCTAGAAGCGATGGACCAGCGGTTCGAATGATGTACCAGCGTTTCGAACGATATGCCAGCGGATACGCATCAGTGATTCAGGCGATGTACCGGCGCTTCGAGCGATGCACCAGTGGTTCAACGGTGTTTGGAAGTGGCGGAAGTCGCTCTCGTTCGCACTCTGACTCTAGCTACTTTCCCATGCTGTCATGCCCTCTCATTCTCTCATTCCCTCGTGAGCCCGGGAAGTGGCACCGTTCAAAGGGATCCCGCCACTTTCCAACAGTGTCGTGTCGCTGGTACATCACTCGAAACGCTGGCACATCGTCCGAGCTGCCGGTGCATCGCTCGTGGAACGCGATTCGCTAGCGAGTCCACGGATTCGTGAAGTTTGACACCAGCCTTATGAGCAGCCGTGACCATCCTACTTACTATAAAGCGCTTCGTCTGTCGTCTGTCGTCTGTCGTCTGTCTGTATGTCTGTCACGAAATTCCCTAGCTCCTCGGGATCCGCCTGGAGGGACCGGGTCAAGTGTGGGACGGGTGGGCAAGGTCTCACGAAGTACAAAACACACATCAGAGCCCCGCCCACAGTGGGCGTGGCGTGCGTCGACATGAAGTGTACTGACGACCGAGATTTTCAATTCTCTTAGAAAACGACCTCGAAACTGGGCCAAAAAGTGGGTAAAGGTGTGCATTGGTGAGTCACATCGAATTAGGGAGACCCACCCCCGGTGGGCGGGGCGTTCTAAAAAAGCAGTGCTTTATGAAAAATTTCATAACTCGGTTGGGAGAAAGCCTACAGAGCAGAAAACAAATTGGGGTAGAGGAGCAATGTCTAAGGTGTTCCCTGCATACATGATGGCCCGCCCACAATGGGCGGGGCGCGCTTTGAAGTGTACAGCGTTTTCTGCAAGTCCTCACAATTCGGATCGGAGAAGCCTTAGTGAGCCAGGAAAAGGTGGATAGAGGTGGGTGAAGGAGTGGAGGCCAGCTGTCATCGGTTGGCGGGGCCTTGACCAAAGTGGGCGGAGTTTGCCAAAGGTCGTCAACTTCGGTTTCCAAAAAGTCCTAGAGATAGAGGGCAACGGGGTTAGAGTTGGCGAAAGGAAGGGGGCCAAATGCTATTGGTGGGCGGGGCACGCACCGAAGTAGGCGGAGTTTGCCACGAGATTTATTGTCCGGAAGCAGTCCGGAGACCGAGAAAAAGAGGATAATGGTTGACGAAGAAAAAGAGGTTGAAAGCCGTCGATGATGGAGCGGATAGAATTTAGCTGAGAATTCAGATATTCGTGGTGTATCAAGCCAAATTTGAAAATTTTCGTCGCACCATCAAAATTCGCCGCAGATCTGTGTTGTGCGCGCAAATGCAATGCAACTGCGTGCGGCGTGCCTACACTGGTTAGAGATATAGATGCATCCCCTGTACTCTCTTGCGCCCGATCGTAATCCCACATCCGCCCTCCTCTAAATCTGGGCAGGCCGATTCCTTTGACAGCTGAGTGAGAATTCGTTTACTGGTTGGGAAATGCGTTCATGAACTTTCCATCCGCAAAGTAGATGTGCATTGGAGTTGCAGTCGTTAAGTGGATAGACTCGGAGGCTCGAGGTGAAGGTTCGGATCCTTGATGCGTGTGCTCGTTTTGCCTGCACGTCTTCTGTCTCCTAAATGTTTGCAAACGTTCTTGACTTTCCTTTGAAGCAATCACTCCCCTTGCCGACCGCTAACACTTGCTATAAACAGGTCTTTCCGTAGAAATTCCGTTTCAACCAGCATTACTCGGAGGATCGAAAAGATCGTACTCTTACCCGTGAGTCGCTTGATTTCGATAGCTTTTCGACACCTTTCCGCGATCCATGTGGTGTCACACTGTTTGCATGACCTAGAAGATTCTTCGAATCTTATTGGCTAGGCTTCAGCCGCCTAACTCTGTTGTGGACCCAGCCCCGAAAAGCAGTAGGCCACCTCGTCTTTTCACAATGTTCTTCATCGAACTTACAACGAAATACTTTGCCCAAAGGTAGTAATGTTTACTTTGGTGAAGCTTCGTTCTTCCTGCGCGATTCCCAATCCATGTATGCTATACGAACTCAGATAATGCTCCAGCAGAAACCACCGAGTTACGGGCCGCAGCAGTGTCGGCAGCATATGCTGCCGACACGCCCACTAGTCTCTGACTGGCTGGCTCGTGTCTGCACGCAGTAACCTTTGTGGTGGTAGCCAATCACGGACGAGTGGGCGTGTCGGCAGCATATGCTGCCGACACTGCTGCGGCCCGTAACTCGGTGGTTTCTGCTGGAGCATTATCTGAGAAATCAATAGAGGGTTCCTCTTTCGTATGGCGTGATGACTGGCTGCTCACGCGACTACCTTACCATCGACGTCGAGGAGGACAATATTGAAGGACGATCATACTGTACCCCTCTGGTCACCTGAAGGCGATAGTTCCGGCACAACTAAAAGCGAAACGTCATCCCCTGTCAGGGATGTGAAAGCTTCAAAAGAAGAGGTAGTTGAAATTTTCTTATGTAAGCTAATTATTGTCCAAGTGTATAGATAGTGATATGTAATGTAGGAGGAGGAAGCCGTTCCCCTCTACCGTTCAAACCCGAAAAAGCCCCACACTCCTTTGTATGAAGAACAGGTCCCACTGGATAAGCAGCTAGTACCACATGCGAAGATATATCGCGAAAGAAGGTCAGTATTTACAGGATGCAACATCCACCTATAGTTTCTAGCTTTGCTTCAGGTGAAATTTGAGAGGACCGATCTGCTCACTTACGGCGTTTGTTGAAGAAATTGAGAGAGGAGGTTCTCTCGGTGATGAGTATGGGAGTCGCATTGCATGACAACGACATCTAACAAGTGGCGCTGAAGAGCAACAAGGAATGTTCCCTGGTCAACATCTTCAAGGTAGAGCCACAAGTGGATTTAGAGTTTAAACAGAATTGTGGAATAGTAACTCGCCGCGACACCAATTTCACCTCAGAAAAGGGATTTCTGGATGAGAATCGCATCTCCGCTAACTCAACCCTTCGTACTCGAGGTCAAGAGAGGTGAATAAAAAGCAGTGAAATTTGTTTTGCTGCTTGCTGCTGAACAAGTTGCTGAACGAGTAGGTATAGTCAGTCGCAATTCATTCATACCTCTACTTTCACGTAGAAATGGCGAATTGGTCTCTGGGAGCATGCAGCGCGGACCGAAGTGGAGTTGGAAAGAAATGCATTCTGCAAGGACCCTTGCCCTAAAAGGTCACAAAAAAGGTCGAGAGAGTGGTACAGTCTGTTTCGGCAATGACTCACTCATTTACGGAGATGCCTGTCTTTAGCCAACGGCCACCCCGGAAAAAAATTATATGGTTGTGCAGTCTGTTCCTTAAGAGCCCGACCACTTATTACCCACTTTCAACACCCTAGTATTTCAATAGGAGGCCAGCGGACAAGTCTGAGTCCCTGCTGAAAATTGTTTTCGCGCGCCGAACTTGAAGATGAGTGCCACCACCTCGCATTTGATGACCCAAGAACTTATTTGGATTAGTTCAGGTCTTGCATCAAGTCCACAGACTCCCTCTTCCCACGATGCTAATCGTCGACTCCTGGAGCTCATTCAAGGATCGTGCGAGCAATGAAGGCTGCTTTGTTGGCTGGCAGAACGGTGACCTGGTGCAACATCACAGGTCGAGCCGCTTGAAGTCTACTTTTTCTCGTCTTTGAACCAATGCCAAAGCCACTTGCCTTTTAGGTGGTGGATTACAAAATGACTTGTTCGTCCAGAAGTTGGTCGGAATATCCATTACCATTATGGAACTGCTAGACTTCTCAACTTCAATTTTCGGAGACGGGCTTGATAGGACGGCAGAGCTCAGGAGGATAGTCTTTGTTAGGAAAAACCCGGTAAAATAAAATCCTAGTGGAATGAAAGTTATGTCCTTTTCTCGAGATGTCATCTATGTGAACATCACGCTTCAGGTCATTGGATATCCTGACTCCAAGATCTTTGATACAGTCCGCCTTTGACTACTATCAGGGAACCGTATGTCAAGCTGATGAGAACCCAATGAAAGTTATTTTGAGGTTGACAGCA
>MU871802.1:2674-18801 GCA_036418205.1 Ostertagia ostertagi | reverse complement strand
CTTCTACTACGATACCAAAACAGTTACTTCCTACTATTCCTGCAGCATATTCATCTTCCAAGCCGGTGTCTCACGAATCCGCGGATTTGCTAGCGAACACTGCTCTTAGCAATGTGAGTGGTACGAACGTTGTGCCAAGGGTTCGGGTGTCCCCCAAGAGGCCCGTCGCGCGGCGAAGGAAGAGACGCAGACGCGGCAAAGGACGAGTCGCAGCGCATACTGTAGCGGTTAGGCGTCAGGTTAAATAGAGTGTACCATACTACGTCTCATATCGCACAGCACGCGCTGCGACTCGTCCTTTGCCGCATCTGCGTCTCTTCCTTCGCCGCGCGACGGGCCTCTTGGGGGACACCCCAAGTTCGAGCAATGCGCCAGCAAATTTGACTGCAGAATCGCTGACGCAACACTCGTACCCCTCAAAATACTCAGGCCGGTTCCAGACTTAGCAACTCTTTCGATACGCTAGCAAATCCACGGACTCGCAGTCTGACACCGACCTTACCTTATCCTCCACAAAAGCGTTACTATGCTATCAAAACACGGCGGTTTTTCATTCTATGGAAACACTAACGATTTTCACCAGTTGAACAGAAAAGCAGCACTGGAAATAGAACCCTTAAAGGAGAAGCAATAGTTTTAGGTAAACTAGGTAATCTAGTCCACGTTGACTGCAAACTGCAAGATTTCTATGTTTGAACTGTAAAAGCAATCGCCTCTACAAATTCCTTTTGGAATCGCCTCCTTCCCACTCCTTAGAAAACACACGACTTTCTCTGCACAAAATTGTGCTTCGGCATAATATGTTACACTCTTCTAGTTCTGCACTAGCCAGGTGGTGTAATCGAGAGGGCATTGGCCTGAAATTGTTTGGACGACTCCACGAAAAAGCCTCGTAAAATTACGACGCTTCTCCTACGCGCCTTTTCGCACTTTATAGTTTTCACTTCATTGCTCTACAACAAACGGTCAGCACATTTCGAGCAGACGGACCGAAAGTCGCATAATAACCAACATTAGGTGGGAACGACTTATGATTTAATCATAAGTAGGGAGAGAAAATCTGTAGATATGATCCTTTTCTCATGTGCAATGTCATTCTTTGAAAGGACAATAGCATTTGTATTCGATCAATAACTGGGGATGCGCCATGCACTTTAGCAGCTCTGAGTCGATGAAAACAAATGTTGCCTGTGCAATGGAAGGAAGGGATGGAAAAGCTATACGTTCATCGGTGTTTGCTTCGTGCCAAATGCGTCTAATATCCATCAACCGACCCAAGGATAAAGTGAGGGTTTGCGCTGGTCGGCATTAATTCAAAACCAGAATCTTGTTTGGTCATTACAAACTAACAGGTATCTACAGAAGCTTTCTCTATGAGAGCAGCATGGAGTATCTGCTTACTCTTCACGAGTGGAGATTGAACATATAAGCTATGTATTCATGGGGTGTGTTTCAAAAAGTATCCATAATGTTAGAAGAGAGGGGTGAGTGTATATTCTTGTGCCCAAAACTATATAATATTTCAATTACGAGATAAGGATAAAGGATAAAGCATTTGCCGTTGATCAATCCCTTTTTGGGATGCGGCACGCATTCTACTTCCATTTGTACATTCGTAGTGGCGTTTGAATGCGATGTGGCCTATACAATGACTTGCGGGGCCAGCCGATGTACAAGTCAGTGTTTTTATCCTCCCAGACAAGTCTGGTACCAATTAACCGACCCCGGAGGGATGGAAGGCTTGGTTGGCCCGGGCGACTCACGACCCAGGATTTGATCCCGGACCGCTCGCGTGGTAAGCGTGCCACTTGCCACTACACCACTTCCGCCCATTTACCAATTCACAGGAAAATGGTCCTGTGAACTGACGATATTCATAATTATGCCAAAAAATGGAAAAAGAGCAGAAGCTCTTCCAGGGACCAGAACGTGGAATCCTCTTTATGCGCCCTTATCAAAAACTCTTCCGTACGCAACTGTAGGTACACGGCAGTGGCTGTCAAATCACGCCTTGGCACAACAAAAACGTTTTACACAGGCGCTTCTTAAGATGTTGAATGATGCGATTCACTTCGATAGTGACCAGCTGACTTTGTAGAAAACCCTGACTTCCGCTAATGCTCGTCAAAGCAATGGGCACAACTTCATTATCATAGCATCAATAAACAGCAGTTGCTGTTCTGAAGTGAAGGAACCTCACACGTCGGTCACGATCCTACACTCTACACGTCAAAATTCACATTTTTCCGAGGAACTTGATGTGTCATTCTCCTGCCTAGCATGTGCACTATGGCTAGTTGATTTTTACGTGTACACAACTTCCGTGATAGTGGCTACAAGTGCATGGTTCGCCCAAACTAAAACCTACTGGGTAATGAAGTGTTGCACAGAGAGTAACCAAATGTTGTATAATCTTCTTCTATCCAACCGGACCCCAAGGAAGAGTATTTTGACAAATTCTTGTTTTTTAGTCCTTGGCTTTCAAAGTAGTACGCGAGACAAGTTTGATAACAGAGATCCCGCATTATGGACGAAGCGCCTAAACGTAGTGGTGTAATGAATAGCACACTGCCAGAAATCACTACATAAAGTTCAAATCCCAGCTGCGATGATACTTTTTGCTCATCGCTCGGCACTTTAGTGACAAAGAGTATTTGATAAAATCCCGGTTGAAAAAATTCGAATAGGCCAAAAAAAGAGCACACCAAAAAACACAGTGCAAATATTCGGCTTGGAAACTAGAGCGACCTTGAATGGAACGACGCATTTCTTTTTTTCACCTACTTCGATAACACACTTGCTAAATATCCTAAGGTAAGCGTGGGCCTTAAAAAGTACAGCCTTAAACCACAACCCCATCAATGCTAGCTTCGTTTACGCTATCGCTCACACTTTTGACGAGATCACCGCAGAACAGATTGGCTGCATTGGGCCTCAGATCTTCACTTTTCCAAGTTTGCCCTTCCACCTGAGCTCAAACTACTTAGCTACCGCCAGGAAGTTGAACAGTAGAAATTAGCACAGAGCTTCCTTAACCTCCATGCGCATCAACCCACACTAATTTGTCACTATTTTCTATATGGATTTCCCAGCCATTCGTATTGCACCACTGAGACACTCTAGTCCCTCATTGTGCAATTCGATGCTACAGATGCCAGAAATGCGTTTCCTGCCCGAGATTCCTGAATACTAACCTACGCACTCCGAAATAGCAATAACGCCTTTGAGTTTCTCTCGATTGTATCTTCTGTGCTCCGCTTCGTTATCCTAACCATTCCTTGGAGTTGTAATTTCTACTTGTCACCCGTCCTTCTCAGATTCGGAGTAAAGCCAAGTGGATATAAGCATCACCTATCATTGCGCCTCTAGGGAAAAGTAATTTCCATTCTAGCTGGAAGCGATCCCATCTCTGCCCAATTTACCCTTTTTGTTCCGACATTTTCTATAGAAACCCCAACGTCGGAAAAAATGCTCTAATTGTTGCGGAGTGTAATTACCAATTAGTTATTCGGTTCTCAAAAAAGGAAACATCGTTCCTTTAAGAACATGGCAATTATGAGGTCAGAAGAGGACCGTCGCGAGACAAACTCGAAATGGATATTAGATTTGGCCCAAAAAGTTTATGGAGTATTTCTACTGAACAACCAAAAACACGAAAACTGGAACAGAAACCAGATTTAATTACTACGGGAAGGCTGGATGAGTAGTGCACTCAAAAAATTGAATTTTCACGAGTAAAACACTAAGCTAGCAAATCATTCCGTGCGCAGGACATACTAGAGTTCTGAGCACCGAAATATTGGTAATAGTACGGCCGACGTGAATTCAAGCCCATAGAGAATGACGCTTGCGCTCAACGCAGTATGGTAAGACCCTTCTCCACTGATTACTATAGCTTTAGAAATTCAAAATTCTTAAAACAACCCCAAATCAAATTGGTCAGGGTATACAGCGGTCGATAATGAAACTGTGAACGCAGAAATGTCTAAAAATGAGAAAAAAAACTAAAGTAAACAGCTGATGAACATTAACGAGTATTCCCTCTCTTCCTACTGAATATAAGGGAGGGGCGAGGCCGGACGAGTTGTGTAAACTTGCATGCTCCACGGCTCCACTATCCCGCGCGTATTTGAAGTAGCCGCTACGCCATAATCCACGTTGATGTCCTGGGTGTGCACAAGGTATTTCGTCCATGAGTTCACATAGTTGCCCCCAAGTCAGGGTGTGCACGAAGTATCTCGTCCATAGGTTGACATATGATAGTTACCCTCAAATCACTTCGTAAGGGCCTAGCGCCATTATCGCGCGCTTTCGAACTGCGGCAACGGCACATCTGCGATACACGTAGGCCATACCATTCCACCTACAGAACAGACTCTTTCACACGACCTCGTCTGGGGTTGTTGCTTCGAATAAATAGTGGTGAGGTGGTTGCCGTAGCCTCTATCAAAGTCCCAGAGAACCGCATCCCCAAAATGGGTTCAGAGACGGCAAGATGATCGATCAATATGCACAGATGTCACTTTGATTGATTAACTTAGAAGTAGGCTGGCGGCAGCTACTGCATCATGATTAATGGTCATATGCGGACAGATCAGTGTTGCTACCGACTATGACGATGCATCAAATTTACCCGACCCACTACTGCCCTACTCTCCGTCTCCATTATTCCCTAATTGTAACTGCATTATAAAGGAATCGGAAACCGTAAGATATTCCTAGAGAAATTGTCGCCGATTACGACTTTTATATTTGCATTGAACCACTCCTAAACAATAAAAAAGGATAAAGCATTTGCCGTTGATCAATCCCTTTTTGGGATGCGGCACGCATTCTACTTCCATTTGTACATTCGTAGTGGCGTTTGAATGCGATGTGGCCTATACAATGACTTGCGGGGGCCAGCCGATGTACAAGTCAGACAAGTCTGGTACCAATTAACCGACCCCGGAGGGATGGAAGGCTTGGTTGGCCCGGGCGACTCACGACCCAGGATTTGATCCCCGGACCGCTCGCGTGGTAAGCGTGCCACTTGCCACTACACCACTTCCGCCCAATTTTCCCACGCCCCAAATTTTCACAATGGCCCTAAAAATTGTGAGGTTTCTTCAAAAACTAGGAACTCCACTACAGCAAATGTTCCAGGGGAAGGCAATTGGAAATGAAAGTCTTCTCGACACTTTTTGGCTGGTCCATTCATTTAATACTGGCTTGCAGATAATTAGGAATTATATAGGTCAAAAAACTGTGAGATCGCTTACAATATCATAATAAAAGTACGAAGATTGCTTGCTCATCGCCTTCATTTGAATTCGTCCTATGCTTTAGTCATGTCCCTTCGAACGCATTAATACCGCAGGGGTTCATAAGCATAGAAAGATCAAAAACATACTCCTCAATCACTTATGGCTAGATGTGTTTTAACCTTGAAAAGAAAAGTAGAGCTTGTGAGGTCTCAACGGCCATTCAAGAGCTTGAAAAAAGTAAAAAAAAAAAAATACGGAAACCTCAAAAAAGGTCATTTCACTCGGAGGTGGGTGTGTTACGTTTAAGAGACACTAAAAGACGAGAGGAAAAAACAAACTAGAGGAGCAAGGGACAAGAGCAAAACGCAGACATCATACTACCACATTGCTACATCGGGAGCAGAAAAACCATTTAATCTGTAAACGAATCATACTACCACACTCCTCATCGCGAGCAAAACCATAATCCCTGCAACCCCCTTACCTCAGCCACCCCCCCCCTCTCCCTATTGCGTGTTTTCGACATGAAAGCAACAGATCTTATATCTTCAAAGGGTCCGGCCTAATAACGGAACAGTTTGATACACCACGATTCATCGTGAAATATGCCTCATTGTTTGTTCAGTACCCGAGCAGTACTCCGATTTCTCCAGGTAAGTTGAGTTTTGTCTACCTTTAAAGGGCAAAGCTAGCATACCAGCTAAGAGGCACAGCTCCGCATTCTGAGTACTAATACCTGCTTAGACTAGCAGACTTCAATCATAAGAGGTACGTTATTGACAGTAGTTGACGCCAAACTTCTGGGAGAAAACAGGACATTGAATATCCGCCTACAATCCACTGTATAGGTCCGACAGAAATTCAAATATTGTATTAACAACATTCCAAGTAAAAGTCGGATTGGTGGCGCACCCCACTATTGTTGGTCAGCGACTTTTTCTTTCATGCCACAACAATAAGCCGATGGCATAGAGAGAACGACAAGCACAAAGCCTCTTCTAATTAGTGTCTTAATGTGATTTCCACGAGACCTTTTCCGCGGTTTATGGAAGAAAACATGTTGTGCAGTGCAATAAACAGAAAACAGAACTATGAGCTTCTACCAGTTCTTTAAGAGTAAAGCGTCAATAATGATAGACTGTAGAAAAAATCTTCAAGTTAACATCACAATGTGATTGGTAAGCTTTGCTTTCATGTTCAGCGAACGTGGCGCACTGGCTAGAAACATCGTCGAGCGACCGCACATGACACAAGATTGATTCCCGCACAGGTAAAAACAATACCCTCATTACTCACGGGTCAGCCAAATGTTAGCGGACTTGCTTGGAAACAGTACTGGCTTGATGATCGATTGGACATCAAAGAATTTCAGGGAGGGCAACTGAGAACTCGGCGATTTTGAGTGTAAGTTGATTGGCTAAGGCGATTTTGAGATAGGCGCGTACGGAAGCAACTAATTTGCATTGATTACATGATCTTCCAACAATTCTGAAGTATTTTGACTTGTTTTTGTTTGTTAACTGCTGTTTTTGGCCGCAGTTCGCCTTGCGAATGTTTCACAAGAATGCTGGGTTGTGAACAAAACTTTCGCCCCAGGCGGGACTCGAACCCGCACCTCTCGCTTTCCGGGCAAGTGCGCTACCAGTTACGCTACCGGGGCACCATTTCATTCCGAAGTAGCTATTTTTAGGTAATAATGCCTCTTTCCGCAAAATATTTCCTTCGTCTTCCATTTTCCAGCATATATCGTGTCTACCCCACACATGGAAAATGAGATTCGCCTGAGTTTTTTAACACTGATGTAGATTCTCTCATCCATTAGCGGCGACATGACAGCTGGGCATAGGGACAGATTAGCAGAATATCTGTAAAAACTCGGGACAGCGTGACCATGACTGCTCTTCGCGGACAACGCCCTTCCTTAGTCAAGCCAATGGCTTTCAGATTTTCAACGGCCGACATATCTAAGACACGAGAAGCGACACTGCGCTGTTATGGGTCCCCGAATGTCATCACGAATGCATAATGAGATCAAGCGACAAAACCTTGTGATGGCTAGAATGAGTTCATACCGTACAATGATTGTGCTCTGATGAAAAACTCTTTATGGAATAATTGAAGTGCTGGTTCGAAAATGCCCTTCATGGTCCAGATGAGCCTTCTTCAGAGGGCACATACCTAGCTGGGTAACGTGTCCTGAGTGTGACCAATAACTCTAGCGAGTGGGAGTACGCAAGGTCTGCCACACGATATTGGGTGCCTCTAGTTTAGTAGGTATATCAATTACACCTACCATTGAGGGGACCAGCCATTCTCACAAATTCATTTTCTCTAGCGTGTCGCGGATAAATCTACACGCAACTCATCGTATGGCTATTCTTTTCCCGCACGTTATAACTAGAATGTGCAGTGCTTGAATTAAGCACCCACCAGTCTCTACTCTGACGTCCAACTCCGAATCAAGTAATACGGCAGTTCCCCACTCCTACTCAACATAACAAGTACTCGGCGAAGTCAAAAATGCCCAATACAGAAGACGGCAACTCTCCAATCCTCTAGCTTTCTTCTTGAGATCATTTTCCACGAGTCGGCGCTTGAACGAATGGAGTAGATGGTTCCGCAAGTAAGATTATACCGCGAAGAACCGCACAGACCAGCGCTTGGCGAAATCTGTGCGATCTCACTTTCTGCCATACATCTCATGTGTCTAAGGTCTCTTCTCTCGCCATGGAACATAGTGACTTTTGAACTGTCCGACTGCGCTCGCCCCGTGCACAAAAATGAAGTACACGTTTCCACGGATCTCGTCGGTTATTTTTTCCTTTTTCTTCGTTACTGCCGAACCACTCCACTTTCATGCTTTACACCGATAATAGCACTTCTGACTGACCGGATGACGTGCCTCCAATCAACACTTGTTCCAACCCTCTTGATCGTCTGATTTGGAGACTTCAGTGATTGAGAATTTTGCTAGACTCCAATTACACAAATCGAAGCCTTTATTTTGCTGAAGTCACAAGAAGATGTGCCCATAGAGGACGTTGTTGCCAATATTACCAGACTCTTCGGATCCCAATGAGATGCGCTGAAGGGCAGGTACCCTTTATTCCAGAGCGCTCACTGATTAGTTTATGGGCAGGCGACATCAAAACAGGCCTTTCACAAGGTATTTGGTCGTAACAGCATTTCTCCACGCGTGCGGAAGAGAAGCTGCGGGTAACAACAGAGTGATCGGTGATGTGATACAAGCAATTGATCTTCTTTGTTATAAAACCCCTGACAAATTGGCGCAACTCGTAAGCAAATAAATTGCAGTGACATGTGTTTCTTGGTGTTCTTGGGATCAGGAGAAGAATCCCTTCAGCTACTCTGCTAGGTAACTTCCTGCTGTGCTGAGGCTTCTTCGATCACACGAACTATAAGTAGCAACATTTAGAGATTTTGGGGCAGAATGCTACCAATCTCTATTTCCTTTGTAATATTGCTTTCAAGCACAGCTGAATGCTAGACACTGCATGTAGGTTTTTCGGAGCCAGGGTGAAGCGGATTTCGAGGAATGCAATGCAATTCGGTGAAATTGACTCAGTATTTTTAAAAAGGTTCTACTTAGGACTCCGGTAGATTTGCAGGTTGGATATGAGGCAGTGAAGCGGGCCAAAACAGCGAGAGCTTGCTGTTTTAACAGTTACATGTACCATCCTCGACGATTGCGTCATGTGGTGCTAACCGTAAGTTCAACGACATTAACAATGCCATCAACCATCAGAGAGGGGAGTCATGAGGGTGTGGTAGGAAAGCGAAAAGAAAGATGGTCATATTTGGAAAATTTCCGCAAAGCCATTTTGAACCTGCTCAGAGAATAAACGAGAAAAGAAAAAGAAACAAGACCAAATGGGCCCTATTCTAAGTATTTTACAAGGAATCTTCGTTACCCTTGTCGAATTTTCGAAAATTCGGCGGGGGAAAAAAAAAAAAATTTTAAACTATAAAAAAAAAAAAAAAAACTCCGAAAATAACCGAAATGACTCGAAAAAGCTCACAACTTCAGTTCAAACCTTTTACAGCATTTTACAAAAACCTATAGAACGACACGGCGTCCAAAGTTGCCCACTACAAAATACACGCAGCAATGGTCTTCCTGTGAGAAGCTCCGTATAAGTGGACTTGGAATTTTTTGAATACTACTAACTAATAGTTATTAGGAACTCTGTAGCGGCTACCAAAACAGGGGTAAAGGAGACAACTTTCAGACAGTTGACAATGCTTTCAGATTCCTTCAAAGGCGCTCATGTCCATTAGGTCCTTTCTTTGCATGGAACATCTTCCACCACAGAAGAAAGATAATCCACGGCATTCATTCTGCAAGCTCGAAGACTTACAGAAGGATCGTGTAGGAAAAATGGCATTTTTTTTTTTCAGATGAATTGATTCTTACCGAACAGTCATCAGGAAAGTGTATCGACGTGGTTTAATATAAAAATTAAACTTCTAGTAATTGCAGAAGAGATATCGCCTTAAATCAGAGTCATATAAGACTCTAATAAGAAGATAAATCCTACGAACGAAAAATCAATGAGGGCGTTTCGTCCTCCCTCAGACTGATTTCCTTATGTCAATCCGGAGCTCATGAGTAGTTGGGACTGACGAAATACAAGGATGAAGACGAACAAAACTCTAGACTGACGTACAGAAATTTTCACGCAAAGAGCCATAATCAAAGTAAAAATGCATGCAGCTTCCCGCGACCACAGTCCAGCTTGGCCTACAAAAGCCTGGCCAAGGTTAAGGGCATGTTTTTCTACAGAATTCTTAGTCTGAACCCTTCACAAATTTCAATCACCTTCGGTTCCCGAACAGGAAGCTCAACTTCTTCGACCCTATGTTGTCTCTCATTCGTGTGTAACACTAATGGATCCCGACAGCGCGTTAAGTCAACCTCTGACTGAGCGTGAATAAGGTCAGAGATTGTACGGGCAGGCACCAATGACTCGAATAACTCTCACAATTGGTTGATGCGTTGTCAGAGTTGCGGGCTGACCTTGTCTCGATCGATGATGGCGCGGCGCTGATCCAACCGTTCGATGTCGATCAGAGTGCACGCAGCGCAATGATTGCGTTACGACATTACCGCGTTGCTAACTAGATGTTCTATGATTTTGGGCATCACAGAGTAATTCGTTTAGCGCTCGACCCAATGATTAGTCACCAACATGGCTTAATTGCTAGGTGACCAGCTAGAGGCAATTGGAAAGGGCTAATTGGCTAGGTTACCTAGAAACCTCGAACCACTTCAGAAATTGAAGGATCATCAGGAAGGACCAACTCCGAACAGGAGTTACCCTTGGAAAAGTACTCCAGCTTGAAGATGAAGTAGTTTTTCACTTACAGCTTCTACAGTAAGTTGATCTGGAAATGCCCTCAGGATCTTTTCCGGTCAAAAAAAACTACTGTAGGAATTGCTCTGGGACTCCAACGAGATTGAACATCATGGGAGGAACCTCCATAACATTTGATTGTGGTCACTTTCAGCTTGGAACTCAATTCGCTCTAACCCTTTATGGCACCCACGATTCACGGCGAATCTCCAGGGGAAGTTCCATCAGCTCAAGGTTTACAACTCGACGCATTAGGGTACGCCAAGCAGGCCCTCCGTTACATCAGCTCAGTACCAAAGCCGAATTTTCGGCCTTTACCGATTACCCACCCTTTCATTTCTGAAGTAAACCCCTTTATTCAGGGTACATTACCACTGGAACATACTCTTAACTTTCTAGAAAAAGCGGATCTTTGCCCGAAACCGATCAGTTAGAGGGTTCTTCCATACCCAGGAAGCAGTAGGCCTGCCAGAAGTAGACTGCTCCTGCTACATGTTGCGACGGCCAATGTCCACGAGTGTACTGATCACTTCAGTGGACTTAATGAATTCGTTGCGAGAAGAGGACGATGGTACCGAAAGATGGATTGCTTTGAAAAGTTCGACACATTTCCATTAGACAGGCACATTACAATGCGGCTTCTCGAGCAGCGATAGACACAGCAGCCTTGACTGACGCTCAACGTAGTAACACCTTTGCGACCAAAATTGGGATAGATTAGGGAAGAAAAAATTACATAGGAACGAGCTCCGTGGAGAAAACTCTAAATAAAACAGTGACTGCATTCAATATTGCACTTGGCAACCCCTCAATCTTTCTGTGGTCACCATTGCCATTTCTATCGCAATATAACGGGGAATTGTCCACAGTCAGGCTCAAGTAGCGATTATTTGAAGAAGCATCCGAAGCAATAGCGAACAAGAAACCTTCTCTGCACCCACAAAACAACAAACCCTTACCGCTGAAAATTCACCCATTCAAAACTCATCAACTTCAAAATGTCAAAAAACTGAACTTCTTTTTCCTAGCCACATCCTTTTATAGACCTGAAAATAGCATCACGTTCGCGTGAGGGGGCGGGGGGCGGCTTCCCTATCAACTTATGCAATGTTTCGTTGAAACTTTCGTTAAAGGCCCTTATATTGCATTCACCATCTGCTGCCGTATTCTGCAGTTAATTTTGCAAATAAATAAATATCACTCGTTCGCGTTGTAACAGCGTGCATGCACAGCTCCCATCCTGTAGTAGGCACGACCCTTTATGCGATTAAAGACAGTCGGGTACAGCGAACGCGCGTAAATTTGAGAGAAAAGTAAAAAGAATTACTCAATGCAGCCCGAAAATGGACAGAGTGGTAGAAATACTTGGATAGTATTTTAAAAACCTGGAAAGTAGCGGTCAACCTAGCTAAGTAAAGCAAGCTCACATAGGGCAAGTGGAAAAGTCATGGCAATTCATTAAGAATTCAGTTTATAATTGACAGAATAAGAGGAACAACCTTCCACGAAAAACAACAGCGTTGTTACTACTGCTTTGCTTCCTGCAAAGCTGTCACAGAACATTTCGAAACTGAAAAATCTACGATACTGAACAGTTCACTGTGTCGTTAGAATTTCACTTTTACAAAAAAATGGTGAGAGCTAAATATATCCGTAAATGAAGATTTCGCTGCGTAAAGTGAATCTCCAAAAACGATGGTACAATGTTTTTTTCATAACTACAACTGTGAATGGTTCGACTTAAGACGCAATGCCATCGATAGCTTCTATCAATTTCGATGACTTCCACTGAGAAACTGCAATAGCTTCATTGCATGTCACTTAAGAAAAGGGGGTTTTTTTTCGACCTGAAAGCTATAACATGATATGTAAATCCCTCCCTACTATCGTGCATTAGGCATCAATTTTTCCTGCTGAAAACATGTGGGAAATGCGTCCGTACAACCTCCGAAACCAACTTCTAATCCCAAACACAAACACTTGAGGTGAAAGTAATGGAATGCGCAGTGAACCAGTTTCCAGACTCAGTCATACTTACTACTTCCCTGAACTTTGTCACGCTGTCTTGGAATGCAGTCGTAAAACTAATTAATGCGTGATCGGCACGTGATCCTCTCGGTTGGATAGGAGAGTCAAAGTTTTTTGCCACAAACAACATTTTTACAGTCTTCTACCTAATCTTTAAACCGCACCCAAAAATGGTCAAACAGGTCAACCCGAAGTATGATGGTGTATCGAAGCTTTCAAAGGGGTCTACAAGTAAAATAATAATTCGTTCATCAGAACTAAATTAAATTTTATAGACATTGAGGAATATTGCAAAAAACCAATTCCAGCTTTATAAGCCATTTTAGAATAAGTTATCGATCTCAAAATTATTTGTTTCGCCGTCGATTCACTGCTATGGACTCAAAAATTAGATTCATGTATGGTAAATTGCAGTCATGCATATGGTCTGGAGAGTGCTGGACTGAATTTCTGAGTTTTCTGAAAAAGGAACTAAATCGGTGCAACTCAGTGTGAAGAACTGAACAAGGCTAGGATACGAAACAAGGTCGAAAGGTCAAAAGAAAAAGGATTTGATTCAAGTAGAAAAGTTCTATTGGTGAATTCCACAAAATTCCACAACACAACAGTTCTTCGCAGTTGTAATGCTGTGTGTGTTTATTATTGGCTCTGCGCCTTCAGGATCCATTTTCGGAGTCATTCAAATGAGAACTAGTATAGATGAAATTCCCCAGGGCCTTTTCTCGCCAAAACAACCTAGGCATCGTTTACGAATTCACAAAACGTTTTACTTTCGCTTAAGTGCTGGCTCTGTTAATCGATGCTTCGTACAACAAAGTGCCCGGAATGTATGGCATGACAGGCAGACATTTCCATTTTTTCTTACGCTGCAGCTCAACTGGTTCTTTAGGCAACATTAGAAGCATAACGATAGCTTTTTTCTACCTTAACTAACCACAGGAATGAGCAGCGACGCAATAAAGCTGGAGCTTCAACAGTTACAATGACGTTCGCGTAGTTTAATCATACACAATAGCGGCAAAAGAAACTCATAGGGGCACCGCCTGGACACAAATTGATGTACGCTTTCCTTCTTTCACAAAAACCCACATCCAAGCCCTACTAAATATCGACCCCAGTCTTGACGAAGTGTGTAATGTAGCCGAGGACAACCAGCAACTCCTTACTAAAGTGAAACAACCTCGTTCACAAAACCTGTTTCGAGAACATCCTCCGCTTTTCCCGGTTTTCTTCACAGAGCCTCTACAAATATTGACTTAATACGCACGTAACATTTGATGTTTGTCTGATGAGATATTGCCGTGGAACTATTAAGCATGAGGATCTCATAGTAGCGCTGTCGCCTACAATATCTTTATGCTGTCGGTTTAGTGTCCATTCGATTCCCACGCTTTCCGACGGCTTTTTGTACGATCGAAAGCGTGTGAAACTGCGTCATGAATGATCAGTTGAACGGCACATATGAACGAAAGATCTGAGGTATAGGATTGAACAGTGAAAAGAAAAATTGCGGAGCTCCAATCGGACTAAAGACAAGAGTTGAATGCTTGTGCCTCGTTTGTCACACCATCGCTGCAGCGTAGAGGGATTTTCAAGCGTTTTTGCTAGCGAAATGTTCCTGTAGCTCAAAGATTGCATCCAAAAACCTCTACAGCCCATAATTAAGCGGAAGAAGCCCAGAAATATGAGCACTGTTTCTATATTATCTCAACCCCAACAACCTTCGGATCGACTCACAATAGCCAACCGGCTTTTTTCCATCTTGTGAGCAGACAGCCAGGTGTTCGCAAGTCGTTAAGGTGTACCACTTCGACAAAAAGCTACACGGACTCGATAACTTCCTTGTCAAACTATTTACTACAGCAGCTTACGAGAACACCTGAGTTCCTTACGTTACAACAGCAGTTGACGGCCTCTTTTCAAATTTTTTTATACCACGGCTCGTTTGAACAATTCGCTACAACGACATCGCATCGTCTTCTGATTTATATTGGAGTGACGCGAAAGGGCCCTTCTTTTCTGTCAAAAATTTCTTGGAAATTTGCGTAAACATTCCAATATGGTTTATAAAAATCACCCAATGGAAGTTATGACAGCTGGTGTCTGAGTCATTGCTTCCACATCTTCACAGTCAATCTTGACAATGTGGACCCCATTGCATATGCACGAGTTGAGCGATGGCGGCGAAGGACACAAAAGAGCTGGGGGAGCTCGTCCAGCTATCCGCGGCTCGTAATTCGACACCGAACGACACAAATCTTTTGGCTAACCCCGCTCACCCCCACTCGCCTGGCCAGTCTGCGGTGTAAAGGCTAGTGTTGGTCGCGATCGGCAGCAGCGGCTGCAGTCAGCAGTGGCGGATTACACGGTAATGAAGCACACTTAGATGACGCACAGTGGGCGCAGGAAACACCGCGTTAACGAAGCGAAAAATCAGCCGAAACCATATTACTGCGATGTTTTAGCGACAGGCGCGGTGGCTGCTAATCCGATGGCGCCAAGCCAACTTGACAACGTCTCTTTGCAGACCGGTGTGTCGTCAAGTAGAATGATCCTAGACAACTAATAGCCAACTCAATTAAACATGGGAGAAGCATAATTACCCCTGACGACTAGCCCAGCTAATCAAATGCAATTACATACAGTTTGGAGATGGACGCTGTAGTAGGTGAGTCCCAGAAGCCCGCTATTCAACAGGAAACTTTCACAGTGAAGAGAGCTATTTTGTGTAATTAGACGTCTACTGATGGCAATTGAAGGGCATTCCACGTATCGAATGTCTAGAAGGCACTCTAGAGGAACGACGGTCCGACAAAGAATCATGAGCCTCATAAGTCATTTTCTGACTGAGCGGCGGCGTCCTTTACCGCACACTCTGGTTCGGTGCAATTAAACCCACGTAAAAGTTTAATTCCCTTCTTCAGAATTTATATCGTGGAAAACGTGATACACTCATCTGATGCAACAGCAATTTAAACACGACTGAAGCGAATTGCGCCTGCATTAAGTGATGTGAAATGCACGGGGGAGGGGGGTGAACGGTTAGTACTACCGAATAGAAACATCGAATGCCTTCGTCAATAACAAACAAACAAAGCCTTCCTTCAAAAATTCTGGCAAGAAAGGAGCCTTGTGTTATGAAAAGTAACATAAAAAAAACTAAATCGTCATAAACGAACGTCTCGAAATTAGTAAGGTTTTCACTAAGAAAGCATTCGTATACAGAGGCTAATTACTAAGTAGAACAAGTGGTGAAGATTTCTGAGAAATCCGCCAAAAAATGGTCAGTTTCCTCATAGTACCTTTGGAACATTGCCCATAGAAAAAAATTTCCCCACATCCCGCTTCTTGTCCCCACCTATCATCAAGGTTTTTCAGAGAGGAAGAAGAGCATAAACCGAAGGCTTCCGTCTCACGTTCTTGTCCCGAATAGCTCAAAAGGGCAACTCTTTTTCTTCAAAGGATTGAAGGTCAGGGC
>MU871801.1:10926-22232 GCA_036418205.1 Ostertagia ostertagi | reverse complement strand
TTGGTTTTTTTTCGCCATAACTCGACGATCAAGCACCATTTCTTGAAATCTGGTCCAAGAATTTTTTTCACACCCGAGACATTGAAGGACTACTATAATAGAATGTAAAAACATGTCATGACTAAGTCAGAGATGTATAACTCTAATGTTCTCGAGGGAAATTTTTCCAGAGTAACGTGATCATTTTCGTGGACTGAACACCTTAAAACGCAGGCGTAAGCTAATCCACAACGAATATGAAAACAAAACGAATGAGCGAGTAGAAGAAGGAAAATGCTCATTAAAGGTACCTCATTTAACAGAAAACGTGGTGCATCAGGAGAAGTGGAAGGGAGTTTCAGTTCAAAAAGCGCTATGGCTTACCGGGCAACGGGAAAACCGAATTCGAAAAGAAATAGGATTCCTGATAATCTAACAGATGAATGTCCAGAGTAGGTCATGGGAAAGCAGAGAGTATATCATCAAATGATTTCTACTTACTATAAGTAAAAATAGTAAGAGAGATAGTTGTTAGTTTGGATAGATGTCGATTATACCTTCCATTTCGCAGGCAAAAAAAATTTAAAAACCCCGTGAAGGATGAGGAAGCAAAACAGGTTTTCCCTAGAGCAGAGAATCCTCTTCCGATTATTATACAAAATCCTATAAAACCATGGGATAATGGTAGCAGATTTTCATTCAAAACTTCACTATCTAACAATTTCCCAGTGTTCATATAAAAAAGAAACATTACTTCCGCACGAGGGTTTGGTCTAAACCTTACACTTTGAAATACAGAGAGAAGTTGCTTCCCAGTATCCCATCTCTGCAAAAGCATCCTACTATATATAAGCGGCTAGCGTGTGTCTGTTGGTGTGTGTGTGTGTGTTTGACCGGAAATTCATAGCTCGAGTCACAGTAACGATAGCGCAGTGGTTCTTACATATGTTATAGGGGGTGGGATGGGGACACAAGTGGTACGTGATAGGAACTGATAACGACTGATAATAGCTGATAAGAGGGGCTAGAAAGCGAGCATCGCCAATTTCGTTTTGTCGTTCATATTGGTACTAGAGCGTCTATACTTACAAGTGTTATGTGGGGCGGTCCCGGGACATTGGTGGTACATGATTGGAAGCGATAGCAACTGATAAGGGCTGATAAGATGCGCAGAACGCAAAAGTCGTCGATTCCGTTTAGCTCGCGTTGACACCAGAGCGTCCATACTTACAAGTGTTATGTGGGGTGGGACGGGGACATTGTTGGTGGGTGATTGAAAGTGATACAACTGATAAGGGCTGATAAGGCGCGTCAGAACGCAAAAGTCGTCGATTCCGTTACCTGGCTCGCGTTGACACCAGAGCAACCATACTTACAAGTGTTATGTGGGGTGGGACGGGAACATTGTTGGTGGGTGACAGAAAGCGATACAACTGATAAGGGCTGATAAGGAGCGCTAGAGCGCAAATGTCACGAAATTTATAACGCGCCCAGCAGCAATAAGGTGCTGATAACAGCTGATGAGGACTGATAAGAGCGATTAGCTCGAAACGGAGAATTCACTAAATCTGCATATGCGCGATGAGGAGAACACTTCGTTCTACTTGCGTTATCATCGTCAGCATCCTTCAGACCGATAATTTGCCCGAGTTCCTCAAAATACTCGGTGTGAGCGGAAACACGATAAGCAGTGGTGTTTCTATTCAATGTCACCGGTATAGAAAAGTATCCGACCGCTAAATCACTACAACATCCGAGGCATGGTGGTTGTTCGCGCTAAGGGTGATAATGAGCAGCAAAGTAATTGTTTTGCTTATTCCAAGCCTAATCGGCCGCTAGACCGTGTTAGTTTTCGGAAAATGATGGATGTTTATGGGTATTGTTGACCTATGAGGAGTTACAGCTTTATCACCATCACTGTAAGAACTCTCCAGTCAAATGCATAAATGCATGCATGTTGCTTAATACAAGAGCCCGGCTATGCTCAGTCTGCTGGAGGCTACTTTGACATGCGCGCGGAAGCGAGCATAGCCAAACTGGTTAATATATAAGTTTTCAGCAGAATCGGGCAAGCATAAGAGATTACCCTCCCTAAAAGAAAACCACACAGGGAACTGCACATCCTTATGAACTTCGAACAGTAGCCAACTCGTCTCGTCTCACGACGTCCTCAACGAAGAAACAACTTTTATAATGGGCCTCTCAATCGAATGAAAGCTAAAGAGCTGCCTTATATAGCCGGAATCTCGCGAATATTAAGCACGTTGACGACAGCGCAGGACACATACGTCCCGCACTTTGCAGGCCACGTCGGACAGCGCGGGACGTATGTGTCCTGCACCCATCTGATGCAATTTTTTCGCGCACTCCTAACTTTTTGCGGGCTTTTTTGTATTCAGTTAGTAGACTCTATCATAACTATAAGCGACGCGGTCCGCAGAAAGGTTAGGTAAGCCCAACTTTCAAGAGGTTTCTTGAAGCCTGCGAAATCTTTAGTTTTCTCTCATTATACGACTTCTTTGTGGGATGAGTAAGTGTGAGGATGGTGAATTTTAAAAAATAATAGGAAATTAGATACGGTACTTCATGAACAGCCAAATTTTCAAGCCATTGTAAAGCTCGCTGATAGAATTTCTTTTGAGTGGTGTGAAGGAATTCACCATTCAAAGCGAAAAGCACTGTCGTGGTAATTTTACGAACAAATTCATCTGTGTGGAAACACTGCAAGTAAGTTCGCATGGTTCAGATGGAGAAAGGTTGCAGATTTTGGAAGTTTGCTCAAATTTACGAGAAATTGAAACAAACAAGTAGTAGATCGTTGACTGTCGTCGAGAGGCAACAGTTTGAGGGTTGCATGGACAGTTTTCCACTAAGAGCTATTATTTGAAAACATTCCTACGATAAGTAGTTTTGACAAGCCTTGGAAAGAACAACTCTTCTTGTAAACAAGCGTTTATTTCCTTACATAAGAAGTTGTTTGTTAAGAATGATTTGACTCTTCAACGAGTCAAAACTCGCATGTCCGGAAAATTTTCTGCGTTATTTATTTAGGGAGGAGTCAAATCTATTATGCAGCATAAGTTTCATACTCTATAAACAGTATCGGAACTAAAATGGTCTCTTCCATTTGTAGTTTGTCTTAATCAATTTCCGCCGCATCATTTTTGACTCTTCTTGATTGAGGCATCGTTGAATTGCGTTAAGACCGCACTTTTTTTCCAATTTCTTTTCCCAAATGACCATTTCTTATTAAGCACTAGATCGCTCAGTACTTTATCTTTATTTGCTTTATTTACCAGATTAGTCCCCCGTCAACCGCCGGGACCTTCCTTTCCTGCGCAAGCTTTCTATCCTCCGCTATGGTCCCTTCCTCCTGTGACACCAACACCTGGAAGTGACGCGTATGCAACACAATGGTGTTTCATACAGTAGAAGGGACACAATCATGATATGACGGTAGATTTTTCGCTTCCCTTCCTCATCCTCCCTTCCTCTCTCCACTGCCCTCCAGCTGCCACTGCAGCACCATGTGGAATGAACGGAAGTGTGCTAAGCAGGTGTTTATATAGCCCTAAGAGTGTTATCACAACTATCCTGCTACAAAACATTGATATCTCAAATCCTGTAAGCTACCCGATTTGTTAGCGGTTTGTTTATCCCATGAGCTTCCTTCTCACTCACTTCATTTTGCGGACGGACACACATACATACATACATACATACATACACACACACATACAGATACACAAACCGACACACAAAGTTAGCGCTTTATAAAATAGAAGGATTTTTTCAAAGCTGATTAGCGGAGGAAAATCCTTGAAATTCTATTAGGTTGGAAGGAAAGTTCCTTAACACTTGTAGCTCAATTTTTGAATTTATTTTTTTTATTCTTTATTTATTCAATGATCCATAACATATTGACCATTAGATACAACAACACTACGCCAACGTGCAGGCAACTGGTGGATACCACTCTCATAGAAATCCTTGATATTCTATTAGGTTGGAAGGAAAGTTCCTTAACACTTGTAGCTCAATTTTTGAATTTATTTTTTTTATTCTTTATTTATTCAATGATCCATAACATATTGACCATTAGATACAACAACACTACGCCAACGTGCAGGCAACTGGTGGATACCACTCTCATAGAAATCAGGGGTTTTTTCATCAAAAAACTTTTGGATGTCGGATTTGAGGTCGTCCTCGTTATCAAATTTTTTATTCTCTAGGTGATGGGCCAGGGACCGGAAAAGGTGGAAATCAGTAGGTGACAGGTCTGGCGAATACGGCGGGTGGGCGACCACGGGACCTCGTGACACCACTTTCAAATACCGACCATGGAACATTCCAGAGCACAAGGGACAAACTCAGGAATATCACGAACTAAGTGTTAAGGAACTTTCCTTCCAACCTTTCTCACTAATTTCCACCGTTTTTTTCGGCTTAATATTTGTGTGTTCATGGTTTTTTTTTTATTTTCTGAAAACTTACGTCTCTGAACATTCTATTGAGTAATTAACTCACTGTATTTCGAGCCTTTTTGATTTGCGAGCTCCAAAAAACGCGCCTTGAGAGACAGCGCAGGACGCATGTGTCCCGCGGCCGCCTGGCGAGCAAAATCGCCAGTGTCCAACGCGGCCAAAATGACCAAAACGCGCGCTGTCGTCAACGTGTTAAGGAGATATCCTAACAATAGCCTTTGTCATCATGGCTAAATACTTGGTCTTCTCTACTATACTACAACCTGTAATCCTGTAACTAATGTGTATGTTTATGAGTGTGTACAGGTTGGGCAATAGTTACGGTAACAGGAGGTTGCCTGCTGTCAGTTTTTTAATTTTAAGCATCAGAAGTTTTCGATGTATATTCTATGTATTTATTTTGATAATTCAGTGTTCTGTCCTTGATTTTCTCACGTAAAACAAATATATCAACTAGATAATCTTTTAGTATTCGAGAAATAGTCACAACCTCCCTCTGACGAGCCGTATGGTCTGTTGCATTGCAAGATTATTCAGGAGCACTTTGGAACTTCCATCGACCACCATTACAAAGCTTTGTAAGTTGTTCACCAGCATCAACAAGTCTTAATCTGAAAGGATTGTTGTACGACTTCCACGAGTAAATCTCGAAGATACGTGCGAAGAAGCGCTGGAAGCCAGCTTGCTCTATTCGTCGTTTTTTCGCTGAAACTGCCATTGAGCGCACTATCTTGCAACGACTTCATTGGCACACACCTTGATAGGAATGTTTCACAAGCATAAAAATGTCTAAAATCTAACCGACGCGTGGAAAGTGAATGGAAAGCAAGGATGCTAGGAGAGCTGTATCGTTTCGTAATGAGCTTCTTTTATGGATTGTTTCCCCTGGTGAGGAAATATCACGCGTCTCGAATAAGAAGAGCAGCTGAACGATGCTGGTGAAAAGCCACCCAGCCATTTAGTGATAGTTTTCGCGGAAATGGTAAGAGCAGGAATCACGACGCTTAAAAGCGTCATTCGCCTGTTGACGATGACCTTCTAAAGACTCGAGTAGGAAAAAGTCCTGAGGTAATCGTACCACTGTCAACAGCACAAGTTGGAGCAAGCACATTAAAAATTTCTGGGCGCCTGAGTTTACATGAAAAGTTCGTGGTTCTTGATAAAAAGAGCAGAGAGAGTTTAGAACACATTGTCATGAAACACAAAACTGATCATTTGCAACAGAGAAGCAATTGGCTCGACATTCAGACAGCGACAAAACTTTGAGAAAATTTTGAAGCAGAACTTCCACGAGGTGAGGACTGGATGTTTTCAATCCACAGCAATAATGCAACACAGTTTTCTGAATCCAGGTGAACTTGATAAAGTACCAACGTCAGTCCACCATACCGGCGTGATGCACAGCCAGGTTGCAGCCAAGAGAAGGCAAAGGATTGTCCTCAATGTTGACGATCGGCCACATATCCTTTTGACGACCTCGCAAGAATTGGACGAATCAGCCTATCCAGCTTTGCTCTACATAGTGCACTTATAGAATTTTGTCTCACCAACTCCAATGTTTTTTTGTCATCTCGACAGACTTCTTAGTCGGGAAAAGATTTTAAACCAGGCATGGTGGAAAAGAAACCATCAACGTTTCCGCGCTTCTACGACTTCTATCTTTTAAGTTTGTTTACTACTTTATCGTGCTCCTTGTTAAGGGATGCACTTGGTTTCCAGCACTTTTCAAAATGATGGTTGAAGGTGGAGGTCAAAAACTCCGCATTATTTTCTCGACAACGTAATACATGATATAGTTTGAATTTTATTTGAGTCTTGGTCATGACCAGGACTTTTGAGTAAAACATTCTTAACCCAATGGCTTCATTGCAGCTCGATGTGGGGACGCAGCATAGAGATAACTTTCCTGCGCAGATTTTAAAATCATTTTAGTGGCACATTAATCAGGAAGGCGTTGCAGTACTATGGTAATCATAGTCCTTGCATACCTTTCTTAAAGGCGAACTTAAGGGCTCAGACCCTCTGCTGCGTTGACGTGCTATGCTCTCTCTTCTCGGACTTCTCTACCGCTCTCCGCGCTCACATTATCTCTCATCTCCCTGCCTGTCTTTTGAACTTCTCCACAGCATAGAGCAAAATGCTCGTATTTCCTGTGTATTTCAGGATTTTCTTTCCTTTTTTCTCCACTGGCGGTCCACCTCATCCCTACTTTCACATTTGAGTGGAATCAACCCATCAATGTAATTCTTATTCTTGCCTTTAATTGATGTTTTACATAAAGGGGTTTTGAAAGTGATTTTTCAAAGGAAAGCTTGCTAATTTCGAATGTATGAGGCTGGCTTTTTGTTTTCCATTGGCCAGAGTAGTGGTTCACAAAAAAAGATCTGAATCCGACCAAATTCAGGGATTTTAGAATAGAAAACTGAAGTGTTTCCGGCTCGCTGCGAAACCCACCTTGACAAAACGAAAAGATTTACGCTCATTTTGGCAGCGATCGGCAACAATTTGAGACGTGCAAAGTCTCAACAGTTTCTGCTTTGAGATTCAACATTTTTGGTGCCGGTGGTTTGCTGCATTATGACGCATTTTTCGAAAATTTTGAAATGACGTGGTCCGACGTGGCACACACGCGAAAAATCGCATGGTCTTCAATGGGTTAACTTGGGTCCCTTCAACAGGAACATGCTCGTTTAGTGAGAGCAGCTTGCCTTCAAACCGGATTAACAATTGAGCAGATTCGATTAAGTAGAAGAAAAACACCGCCAAAAAAGGCCTTAAGGGAACGCTACTATGTGGGTTTGAATATGATTTTGATGCATTAGGTTGTCTCATAAGTAGTGTCGCTTTTTTTCAACCAAGGACTAAAATTTGAAAACCCTGGAATATAAGTGGAAAGAGGAAAATAGCTTGTGTAGCAGCAGAAATTCTCTTTCGAATGGTATATGAAATGGTGTAAAAGCATGAGGATTTAGAAGAAAACTTTTTGTTTGAAAAAAGCGACACTATTATGAGACAACCTAATATACTATAACTATATCGAGACGAAAACCGTTTCCTGAGAATGACTCACTATATGAGCCTAGCGTGGGGCATTAGTCATATCAGAAGTTTGATGAGGTCAAAAGTGTTTTCGGTTTCTTTAATTGAGCATTATCTTCAAAAACATTTCGTTTTCACGTAGTCGGCGAGAAAGCCATTTATTATGCCAGATCAGATGTATTGGTCGGTGAGGTGCGCTCTTTCGAAGTCTGCGACTAAAACATTCAAAACATTACAATCATAGAGCTTATTGAAATGCTATGTTTAGCGTCAAAAATATCTGATCTAATTAAGCGCGACAGAAGACAATTAATCACTTCACTAATTGCTTAGATCGACGGAAGTTCAAACGTCGACGGAGCCAATACGCAATGTTCCAAACGGTAACGGCGCGACAGTAGCAAAATTCTTAGTCCTGCTTGTGTGCCTGTGAGTTACCATCCTGATCTTTCAACTGTTTGTCAATTGCATACTAATCCATATTCGTGGAAAGTATGAAAATTCGCAGTCTTCCCCTTGGATGTTGTTTTCGATTCTACAAGAGCTGTCATTTGCGCACAACTGCATTCTTTATGCTCCGCAATAGCTTGAAATAGCAGATAGTCACGACAGCAACAAAGACTGGTAAGAAAACCAGAAGGCATGCACCACCAAAACATTACGCTTTTATACGTACGTATGTGCACAAGAAATGCCTTTCTAGAGGCGCATACGAGGGCATTATAGCGATCATGTACGAACTATACACTGACACTGACACTAACCATGCTCAAGTGTTGAGTACAATATGCATTGAGCACACTCTCGGTCATTCCAAATGGTGCTACAGTGGAGCTGGACGGCAGTGGAGGGATGAGGGGAGGATGAAGATGGGAGGAGGATGACCAGCTACCAATAGCCTTAACGCGTGCCTCATGCTGTAGGCGTTGGTGACTCTGGACAATCTGTGAAACATCACCTAAAGCATTCCACGACAGCACTTCACTATTGGTATGTTAGGCGTTGACCTGGGGAGGTGGCAAACTTCCCGCAACTCGATGAAGTGTCGTGATTAGTTCAAATAAAAGACCTGCGCTTAGGTCTAAAGCGCTGCCAACACATTCACTCACGTTGACTCCATAGCGCGATCAATATCAAAAACCTATATCAATTGGGAATTAGAGTGATAACCTGTAATTCAGAATTAAGCAGAGAAAAAAGGTCACGGGATTGGGAAGGCATAGATGCCACGTGGACCCGCCAGTAAAAAGTACTTCGAGAACTTTTCAGTGAAGAATCAACGTGGCGAACGCGGTATCTGCGTCTCTTCAATCCCACACTTCTTTTCTTCCAGCGGCTTCACTAAATAGGAGATAAAGAATCGGCTGTATTCCCTGTATTCTTCAACTGCTTTGTGCAGCCTTTTTTCAGCTTTTCGTTTGATTCTCTCTTGTTCTTGTTGTGCTACACTTCTCATCTGGACCAGGGATCCTCGTGGTTTGATATAGAGTTGAAGGCAGCGGTTACGATAGATCTCGGAGGAGTTTACAGGGAGTGCCATTAGTACGCAGTGCTGAAAAAGCGGAGAAATCTGCGCTTCTTATCTACAGAATACTCAGTGAGACCCTCTTAGATTGACTCGTTCATTTCCACCATGATGATGGACAAAAAGGAGCTTCGGACGTGTTAAGCCTCGATAGCTACGTCTCATCCAGACCAAGCATTGTTTTATGATCAGACTGGGCATTAAGACGCGAATTGAAGATACATGCAGCTAAAGCGCTGAGAGGTAAAACTCATATAAAAATGAACAGCAGATGGCCAGCTGCCCAACCACCCCATAACAGAATAGTGTATGTGACGCTCACAGGCGGAGTGCTTCGGAGTCTGCTTAGCAACCATGCACATCTCGTGACGCGCCACACTTCGAATCCTTGCACCACCGTTACTTTTCATATTAGCGCTCTGCGTCGCCTATATTGCCTCCCAATCGGTCTTCCTTTCTAATGCTTCTTTAGAGAAAATTCTAGTGACTGACCAAATGCTTTCTAATCAACCCCGCAGAAGCTTCTGTCTTAGTTTTTACTCGATTTTTTCGTTTCGTGTATTTTGAATAGTAAATTAGTTCCTAGCAACAGCCACGACCACCTTCTCCTGCGTAAGCTACAAGCTTGCGCTTACCGACCGTGATCTCGGTTGTAACGTACACTTTCTAATGCAGAATGGGCTCGAATCGAGTTGCGAATCGATGTTTGATAGCGTCCGCGGTTGCTTCGCGGCCAGCGAATAGCTCTATTGCTTGATACCGCAACGCGATACTAGCGAATTACTCGATTCGCAAACTCTGTCTTCGGCCTAAAATGTCGGTCAGAGTCTGCGATTGCAACGCGATGGACCAGCGACGGAGTGACGTGATCGCTCCATCGCTTGTCCATCGCGTTGCAGTCGCTCTGCCGAGACGACGGGCGATTGGCCCCGCCCCCAATTGATGCAGTCGGCTGCGGTATCGATCGAGCAGAGCCATCGCCCGTCGCTTGTGCACTTTGCAAGCGATTGCGCAATCGCTTGCCAATCGCTCTCGGCAGAGCGATTGGCAACGCGATGGACAAGCGATGGAGCGATTGCGTCGCTCTGTGATGCTCGATGTACGGCTGTGGAGAAATTTTGTTTTCTCGTGCATGTGAGGTGCAATCCCTTACTATCATCTACAACATTTTTCTGTGGTCTTCAAACCAAGAAAGAAAAGTGTCGAGAAATTTTTCAGTTTCTTATTGTTGCTGCTTGTGCTTTACGAATTCAACTTTGAACTCCCTGAGCCAGAACAACAGCAAAAGTTCGGAAGAAACGTGGTGAAAAACACGGTAGCAAAATGGTATAAGGTAGTTGTTGCGCGCATCAGTTAACTTAATTTTTTGCTAAGGATGGGAACCTGAAACTTCGAATGGCGAAGATTATCAGCGCGCCTTGCAAGGACCAGATAACCGCAGCTGGAGATTCTACTGCAAACAAACAACTCTCCGAATTTCTCAATAATACAATCGACATGTTGGTGAGAACATATTCATTGCCTTCAGAGTTCATTCCAGACAAATAATGGTGATACCAATGTGTCTCCTCGTACAGATTTCCTAAATGTCCCTTTTTTAGTTTTAGTTTTTAGTTTTCTTTAATGTAGACTGTTTGGTTTCTGACGCTGCAATAGAAAACGATGTAGGTGAAGGATCCGTTCGTCACTGTGTAGAGTAGATTTCACTCCAATAACCAAATCAACAACCGGGCCAACTTTTTGTTTTACTATGGTGGGAGGGACGGAAATTGTTCTCCTTCAAATTCTCGTGTAAACGTATGCGCCGTGAATACCTGAGTCTTGAATAGTATGGAAATTTGGATGTGGTTAATAAGTGCTTCTTGTTAATACCAGTCGACAGCCGGGATCTTCCTTTCCTTGGTGCTTTACGTTTCTGCTGTGGTCCCTTTTAACTGTGGCACCAAAACGTCGTGGAGGTGACGCGTACGCAACAAAAAGGAGTTTCATACGAATTAGGTGTTTATATAGCCGTTGCGGTGTTACCTTAGTCATGCAATTGCAAAACATTGATAGGCAGTCCCAAGCTACCCAGATTTGTTAGCGGCTGTTTATTCCATTAGCTGCCTTACCACGTTATCACGCGTATTCTCGATGGACTTCAGCGAAACTGGGAAAGGTCTAACACATTCAATAGTGAGGTGGTTAATGGAGTACCTCATGCTGATATTCCATGGGTCCTCCAGTTTCGCTAAAGCCTGCCGTGTGATGCGCGCGATAGCGGGACAAAACTGGTT
>MU871800.1:35701-47390 GCA_036418205.1 Ostertagia ostertagi | reverse complement strand
CTGATATGAAGTCTCCTACGTTGACGAGATGAGCAGCTACGTGATGGAGTAGCGGCGACAGGAGCTTTACCAGGAACCAGCTATTCTATCTGACGGACCTCCGCACGAAGATATGATTGGTCTTGTCTTGATCAAGTGTTCCTCAATGTGACGTAAATCGACGTCTTCGGAAAACTTGTGGGTTTTGACCAATGCATAATATGTTGGGATAGATGGAAACGTCAGCAGAAGTCGCTTGATGGTCCTTCTATTCATAATCTTGCCCAGTATTCGCGTTGCTGTGCTTCTAAGCTCATTTGACACTTTTTCAAACTCTCGAAGCGATGCCTTTCCATACGTTGTTTCATCCGATAGGTGTTGTCGACTGAGGTTCTTGTCCATTCTCTGCGTGAGAACAACGAAGTCACCACCTTTGTCGCTTATGTTGTATCGAAGCTCATTTTTCAGAAGCAGTAACTTTTTCAAGCCAGTTTTCTCGTTCTCTGTGAGGTTCGATGCAAACTTCGCTGTCCTATCGCTTCTGTATGCTTCCACCAGGTTTAGCTGGAGTGATGTCAGTGTAGATTCCAGCGCAGGTGCTGGTTTTGGTGTCAACACTGACGTTGCTGGGAACGGTATCGATGAAGTGAATGTCGATAATCTGTCTAGGACAGTGGGGCTCGAATGTTCTCTCCATCGAATTTGGTTAGCGAATGTGTGAAAAGCACACATAACTGAATCCAACACATCCTGGGTAACAGCTGTAGCTATGGCAAATGATGGCCCTAAGTTCAGCAGAGCCTCCATGTCCTCGTCTACCGAATCTGTTCCAATTACCGTACAACGCTTTGGTGGTGTTGCATTCGGTACAATGAAGTGGTCTCTACGAGAGTGGATTTGTGATCTCAAGTATGCTATCTTTTCTTCAAGTTTTCTTCTTTCGCGATCTCGGATTTGTGCGCACAGCATCTGATTTCTACTTGAAATTGCTTGCCATACATCGTTCTCTAAGTCTTCCTCGAAGGTAACTCTTGCTGGTGGTGATTCCATGTATGCAATTTGCCCTTCTTCGTCGACGTTCGGCAATGCATGCATCAAGTAGTGCGCGTCTCAAGGATGCAAGACTGGCAGAAACTGAGTGGTTTTGAGTATACGGAATGTTTGAGAGCCCAGTTTCAAGGAATTTCGGTAACAGTCTTAGCATCTTACATTCGAAGCAGAAAACATATAGATTCATCATAAACAACAGCAGCCTGATGATATGCAATATACTTGAGCAGGATAGCAAATGTATTCCGGCAAATTCTATATCGTCGTTGCTGGACTTTCAGATAAGATATTATTGAGCTATCCCTGAGCCTCATAAATCGTATATCTTCTCTTTAAAATTCTCGATGAGGACTCTTCTAATATAAGATTTATTGGTTAGCTTTCGCTGTAATAACAGCTTCTTCAGACCTACAAAAACATCAAGCATATTACAATACTTCAAATATAAGAAACATCAACATAACAACATCAACTGACCAGGCCGATGCTCTCGTTAATGGGGTATTCTGCAAGACAGTCAGGCTATTGTACAAATCAGGACAATGACAACAACAAAAGGAAGATCACCTCACCCTAGTGCAGTTGCTAACGAAATAGAAACCACTGGCAATGAGCAGTACGTGACTACTTCACAATACATACTCTTATATCCACCGTTAACTCAAAAGTCTCAATGCCTCCATGAGCTCTTCTCTGTTGTTTATTTCTGGAGACAGTCGCTTGATAGCGAGTGCCTCTAACAATTTTCTTTCCAACGAGGCTTCTTTATAGCGGTGTAGCACAGTGACTTTTATTGATGGAGGCGGTTCTTGTCCATGGTAAAGCGTACGATGTCGCGAAAAACAACAATGACGCCGTACAGTCTGTAATGGAGCTTCTTCGCCAACATCCAGAAGTTCACACTTTCGGATTATTGGAAGACGATCTTTGTCGTCAGCTTCTGACTGCAACCTTGAAATGCAATATCTTCCAATTCAATGGAGAGCTCTATTCACAAAAACGTGGCTTGGCCATGGGACTTAGAATCGCACCCCTTCTGGCCGTCGTCTATTTAGACCGCATAGAAAGAAGATCTCTGGTCACGGGGATTGCGTTCTACAAACGATATATAGACGATGTATTTGTGATTGGCTCTGCCACCGCGATGCACACGATGCTTCAAAATCTAAATTCGTGTGATCCGAATATACGCTTTACGGTGGAATATCCAGATGTCTGTGGCTTTCTTCCGTTCCTTAATACAAAGGTCCGGTTGAACCATGGCGCCAAGGAGTTTGTGTGGTATAGAAAACCTATGTCCTAAGAATATCATCCTGCACTCTCGTAGTGCTCATCCACTATATATGAAAGCAAACGTGATACGGAATCTTATCACATCACGACGAAGACAAGGATTTGCACCCGAGAGACAGCAGAAGTGGAGCGAACTGTTTCTAGAATACTGGAAGAGAATGGTTACACAACATGTGAACCACGGTCATGGCGTCCTTTCTTTGCTGTTGGAGGAATCCCACTGGTACTACCGTATGTGAATGAGAGCATTGCAAAGAAAGTGAACCGGATTGTAAAATCAACGAACCTTCCTGTAAAGCTAGTTTTTCGCCCACCAAGAACAACAATCAAAAGCTTGCTAACCTCGTCAAGGCTTTACGAAGAAAAGTGTGGCCTGAACCACAACTGTGTCATCTGCCACGGAAACGAAAATCTGCCAATTACGAGGGACCGTTTATTTGGTTACATGTGAAGCATGTGGTCGCACGTATGTGGGAGAAACCATGAGGCCATTGTACAAAAGAATAGATGAACATATGCGAGCGTTGCGAAACCCTTCTTCTTACCCAAGCAATGGTTTTTCGCGACATCGTACGCTTTACCATGGACAAGAACCGCCTCCATCAATAAAAGTCACTGTGCTACACCGCTATAAAGAAGCCTCGTTGGAAAGAAAATTGTTAGAGGCACTCGCTATCAAGCGACTGTCTCCAGAAATAAACAACAGAGAAGAGCTCATGGAGGCATTGAGACTTTTGAGTTAACGGTGGATAAGAGTATGTATTGTAAAGTAGTCACGTACTGCTCATTGCCAGTGGTTTCTATTTCCCGGCTCTTCGCAGCAACTGCCCACTAGGTAGGTGACTCTCGTTCCTTTTGTGTTGCCTCATTGTTCCTGATTTGTACCAGATTAGCGCTGACTGCCTGTCGCAAGTAGTCCCCACCTCAATTACCACTTATTACGGAGGGAGCATCTGGCTTTCCCTGGTCAGTTGACTCTGGTTATGTATATCTGCTGATGTTTCGTTATATCGCGAAAGTCTCGCCCTCTGCACCTAGTACCTGATGTCCCCTCGTATCATGGTCAGTCTGCTGCTGTTAAGTGAAAAGCTGGGCATTTACAGCGGAAAAGCGGAACCAATAAATCTTATCATGTAGAACGAGTTCTCAATTCACTTTGTTCCCTTCCATTCCCCCTCTGTACCAGCATGTCGTACACTAGCCAAGGGTGCAAGTGTCACGCAGAGAAAAGCGCGGTTGGTTAGCACACTTTTGACGCCCCTTATCAGTTCTTATCAGTTGCTACCACATTCTTTCACTCAACTTCTTGGTCCCCGCCTCACCCCACATATCATACATGAGTGCAAACTCTCCACCGTCAACGCGAACGGCGTAACGAAATTGGTGACATCAACATTTCGACGTCCGTTATCAGCTCCTATCAGTAGTTATCACTTCCCGCCACCCACTATCAGTGTTTACGACCCATGGATTATCAGCATGAGGTCCTCCATAGCCACCTCACTATAGAATGTGTTAGACCTTTCCCAGTTTCGCTGAAGTCCATCGAGAATGATAACGTCTGGAGCTGAACTGGCATAATTATCTCACAACTGTAAACATCCAGCATTCTTCTTGAATTCAGATAATTTAGCGGTGAATAGGATTGCTGTCAGTCTCAAAATTAAAATGTATGCATGTTTACATAAGTGAAGGCTAAGGTTCGATCATTTATTTACAGTCGAGATCCGAAAGTTGGGGTAGGCGTGTCACCGGAAGTGACGTGGACTTGATAGAAGTTGCGTAGATAAGTCGTTGCCAGCATGCTTTGCTGATATCTCGCGATGTATATTGGAAGCCCTTATCCACATAGATTCTATCAAGTACACGTCACTTCCGGTGACACGCCTACCCCAACTTACGGATCTCGAGTATACATTCACCGAGAATTTGGAACCCAGAGAAGGATTCGTGCGGTTTAATGGAGTTGAGCATGTCTCGTATAGAGAATGACGTTCACTTTCGTGGAAGACCTTTTGATTGGTGCATATCGACGCCTGCGTGAACTTAGAAGGTAGTCATACAATGATACAATGAGCACATACCACTACAAATAGAATTTGTAAGTTCGGACGCTATAGCGTCAGCGCTAATGGGATCGACGGCTTTTGCGTTCTTACGCGCCTTATCACCCCTTATCAGTTGCAATCCACTTTCAATCACCCACCAACAATGTTCCCGTCCCACCCACATAACACTTGTAAGTATGGTTGCTCTGGTGTCAACGCGAGCTGGGTAACGGAATCGACGACTTTTGCGTTCTGACGCGCCTTATCAGCCTTATCAGTTGTAATCACTTTCAATCACCCACCAACAATGTCCCCGTCCCACCCCACATAACACTTGTAAGTATGGTTGCTCTGGTGTCAACGCGAGCCAGGTAACGGAATCGACGACTTTTGCGTTCTGACGCGCCTTATCACCCCTTATCAGTTGCAATCCTTTCAATCACCCATCAACAATGTTCCCGTCCCATCCCACATAACACTTGTAAGTATGGGTGCTCTGGTGTCAACGCGAGCTGGGTAACGGAATCGACGACTTTTGCGTTCTGACGCATCTTATCAGCCCTTATCAGTTGCTATCGCTTTCATTCATGTACCACCAATGTCCCGGACCACCCCACATAACACTTGTAAGTATAGACGCTCTAGTACCAATATGAACGACAAAACGAAATTGGCGATGCTCGCTTTCTAGCCCCTCTTATCAGCTATTATCAGTCGTTATCAGTTCCTATCACGTACCACTTGTGTCCCCATCCCACCCCCTATAACATATGTAAGAAACCATGGCGCTATCATTACTGTGACTCGAGCTATGAATTTCCGGTCAAACACACACACACACACACCAACAGACACACGCTAGCCGCTTATATATAGTTAGGAATCAGTCTCGAGTTCAGGGCACTCGAAAGAAAATTTTTCGAGGCCACCATTGATTTTGTTTATGGGCAAAAAAAAAGTAGGTACGGAATTCCGTTTCGGCAACAGTCTTGACCGCCTACCTGCTATATATCCGTTCGAAAGGAGGGAGCAAATCGCGTTAATGTTCCTTAAAGGTAAATTCACGATTAGAATGAAGGTCGAAGAAAGGGAAACTGACCTAGTTGAGGGACCCACGGACCTCCTGAGGGTGCGAACTGACGCGCAATTCGCATGGAAAAATTTGACCTCGGCGACCTATCATGCCTCAAAGCTGGCGGGTCCGGCGATCTCCGCCCACCGATCATCTGATCACTCGCCGTAGTTCAATACGTGGCGAGTGATTAGATAGCTGAGAGAGCGTAGTGTTGAAGAGGGCACAGCGATGAGAGTCGCATCAATGCTCAAATCAACGGGCAAGGAAGGGGTCCCATTTCTCGGGTTCTGGGCCGTTTCTCATGGTTCTTCCTTCTTTCGTGTACCACTCACCATCCCTAGGTTAATTTGAAATGGGTTGCTTTTTCATCGTGAATTCGTCCTTTAAAGGCAAGATTCAGGATTAAATTATGAGGTAATTCCACTCAAATGTGAAAGTAGGGGTAGGAAGTGGACCGCCAGTGGAGAAAAAAAAAAAATCGTGAAATACACAGGAAATACGAGCCTTTTGCTCTACGCTGCGGAGAAGTTCAAAAGGCCGGCAGGGAGATGAGAGATAATGTGAGCGCGGAGAGCGCTAGAGAAGTCCGAGTAGAGAGAGCATAGCAGATCAACATTGCGACGCAGACAAGATATCGAGCGGTGGGCGGAGCGTGTCGCAACAGGTGGAGCGTGTCAAAGTTCTTAGCGCCTAGCGTCTAAATAACGCTTTTCGAAGTAGGGAAGTGACGCGACCTCTACACTTGCGTACCTAGCGCTTCTAGCCACCGTAAAGGCTCATTAAGTGGGTCTGAGCCCGAACTTTGCCTTTAACCACACCCTGTTTTCAACAGCAAATCTTGAATGCTCCGGAAAGCCGAACAGCTCTTTCTCGGAACTTGATTGCTCAGCAAGAACTCAATGGTTAACCTCGCTGAATCTGGGCCCCAAAAATTTTATCACGGAGGCATCTAAAACTGCGGTATTGTTTTGCAAGGTATATGTTACGTTATTTGTTCAAGGTATATGGTGCTGTACCGTTTGTTTTGACAGTTTTTTGACCGAAACCATCACTGAAAGGAAATCAAAGCTAAAGCTGAAGAACCGCTTCGAACAACATGCGAAATAATGTGGAAAGCCGGAGTTTTAGGAGAGTAATTCTGGTTTGACAAAACTACCATGATATGGCATCAAGTCGGAAAAGTAGAATTTCAAAGAAGAATGAAATAACTTTTTGAAGCATTCAAAAGTGGAATGGAAGAAAACATTGTGGCAAAGTTGAGGATTAGTAATTAATTTCTTTCGGTGGAGTATGAGTTCAAGTTAGTTGCCGATTTGGTTAGTTCTCGTCTTCTGGACCTCCCGATTTGTGAGCCTGTAATTCATCCTCAATTCACAGTGAGTATAGAAGTGATTGGATGTGTTTTGTAACGAAAGCGATTCCTTTTTTGAATGGGGTGTAACACGGGGAGGACGACAATAGTAATTACAACAATAGGTTGTCCAAGTAACTAATGTTGTTTTTCTTCGGATGGGAATTTCTCCCTTGAATTCCCATGTCACTAGTAACGTTACGCCCTTTGAAGGAAAACTGTCTGCTGTCCTTTTTATTGCACTTTTGAAGCCCATGTTCGCAAAATAGGCGATTCAATCAACGAAAATTGACCAAGGCGGCAACTAGGTCTAACTCTGTTTTCCTCAGAAGAAACTGATCAATGACATACCCTTTATTTAACCTCTTTTGAAGACTTCGCTATTCGCTTCTTCAATAAGACTCTGACTCATTTACTTTGACCAAGACTCAAACTACCTTCTTGAGAGGAGCAGATCACAGTAGTCGAGAGCCTGGACAAAGAGATAACAAATGTAATTATTAAAAAGTGAAAAAAAGGAACACAGCCGAAGCGCAGAGAAGCTTCATCTCGCAACAGTGAAATTTTGCATGGCAGCATAGTTCGATGTCAAGAAATACAGATTTTTTTCAATACCAGATATCCAGTCGTTGTCGCAATGTGTGGTGTTCACATTCATATCAATGCAAGAGGTTTGGGATGTTGACCGACTTGAGTAGCATCTTTAGCCGCACTTTACCAGAATCTAATAAGTTTTCGAAGTTTTTTTTGCTTGCAGTTTGAATACTCACCCAGAATCACGCAGCCCTGTACGCAACACGGAACACCTTGTGAATAGTTTATTTTTTTTTATTTGAGAAGGCCAATCACTGGAGATCCTTCCTCTGTACCCGAGGCGGAGGGCGGGCAATATAACCGCCTACTATATATAATCGGTTAAGCGTATGTGTGGTGTCCTGCTATTTTGTCTCCTTTCTTTATCTGTCTGTACCGGAAATTTAATATTGCTCGTTCCTCCTTTTGTATTCAAGCTATTTAGCATTTTTCATAATTCCACTCCCTTTCCCAGAGCGCTCAAACTTCTAGGATATATAGGGGGCCGGGCGTGAACACTGATAGTGGGTGGCGGGAAGTGATAACTACTGATAGGAGCTGATAACGGACGTCGAAATGTTGATGTCACCAATTTCGTTACGCCGTTCGCGTTGACGTGGAGAGTTTGCACTGATGATATGATATGTAGGACGCGTAGTAGCGGACTGCGAACCCAAATGGCTCGAGCGGAAGGGAAAGTGATGAGCAAAATGGATAACGCGGCTAGAATAAAGGCACGGTCACATCGGAATGCACTAAGGTTACGTACAATGACTTTCGCAACCCCTTCAGCCACTCTGACCCTTGAGATGTACGGCGCCTAATCTCTATTTATGATGGTAGTCGAGGAAGGCGACGAAGAGGACATGTTATGTGGGGTGAGGCAGGGACCAAGAAGGTGATTGGAAAAAGGTAGTGCAGTATCACTGGCAAACGATCAAGGGAGCGAGGTGTTGATGGTGGGTGACAGAAAGTGGTAATGAGCGTCAACTGTACTGATAAAAGTAGCGACAATTGAGTGTGCGCTCATTCAAACTGAACCAGGTTCTAGCACGTGAATATGTTCATTCCTAACCTTTCACCCAAAAAGCAAAGGAACTTGAGCCACTCAACTCTCTGGACTGACCAATAGCGAATTTCCATCAGAGCTAGGCTAGATGCTGATTGATTGATCATATTTCACTCCCACACCGATACCCTAATTGTGAAAATTCTATAGACCGCTAAATCATCCGAGCTCGATATCAATGCTAAATGTTTACGAAGTCATGATAAGTACCATTTTCATTCCGCATGCTACTGCGCGCATTACGCGACAATCTTCAGCGAAATTGGACAACCTTTGAATTCATGTGACACATCTTCCGAAACATCTTACTATTAGTTTCTCAGCCACGTGACCTAATATTCTGCGAGTTGTCCAGTCTCACTGAATCCCACATGCGCGCAGTCGCGTGCGGAGCTAAACTGGTTGAATAGTGTTAGTCGTCTCTCGCAGTTTCGAGAATATTGAGATTTCGAAATTAGGGAGTAAATGCATATAATCTTGATCTGAAACTTCATTCGTAGCTTTAAAGAGTGAAGGACTGAAGGAATAACTTTATTACAAAAGAACTAAATACATAAAGGAATAGCAATAGTGAGCTGGTCGACAGGCAGACAGAATCGGTCGACTATTGATAGTCGATTCGATTGTCTGAAGCTTTTTTTGGAAAATGTTTGTTCAATGAGCATCGATGCAGGATTCGAGATCGTTAAGATCTTCCAACTGGTATTCCGAGACCTGCGGTTGACCCACTGGCGTGAAGGCGTAACCAATTGGAGAGTACTGTAATATAGTTGGTGTCTAACTGATAGAAATTGCAGTTAAGATCTGTAGGTAATCATGTTCTTTCGATGACTTTATATGCGAAAGTATTTTAAAAATTGTTCTAGATTGGGGACAAAATAAGAGACCCTCTAAGGAAAGGCTTATACTGTCATCATTGCAATAAATCACTATCAATCACTAGCATGACGCAGACCAAATGCGAGCTTAAGGTTCATCAGCCTTGTCCGCAAGGTTGTGAAGCAGGACAAGTGATGCTAAGTGATTCTTAGGAAACTGTGGTGCTCATAGCTACCGAGTGTTTGTGGGCTTAAAACTACTTGAACTTAAACTGCATGCTTTTCTCTAGTCCATACAGCATTTTATTATGAAAGTGGATTACTTCTAAACCGCAGGTCACGTCACTGATTTGTGCGACCGTACCATTTACGCCTACATTTTTCTTCTAGTATAAAGTTGAATTATTAGTTTCGTAGCATGATGAATTTATTCAAAAAGGTTGCAAACCATGAAATTCTCAGCCTAACAAGGAAACAGCCGTTTTCAGAAAAGCTCCAACACTTTTCAGACTCTGTATAGGCATATGAACCTTGGCGGAATCAAGTTGTTAAAAGTGTTTAGCATAGAAGACTGTTGACTTCCCCCTTGTGTGACACCTTTGTGCGTACTCCACCATGCAGAATTTTGATTCATGCTATCATGACAAGAAATTTATAGACCGGCACAAATCTGATTGAAAAAATCGGAAACTGCTCGCTTACCTGCGCCTTCGAGCGACTCTGTTTCACACAAGGACTTTTCTGACGTTCAGTCTGCTTCGGCTTGATCTGGGTCGCGAACCGAGAGCAATATGGCGTTTTCTCCTCGGCGGTCTCGCAGTCATCGACATCCGAGTGACCATCTGAATACAGCCTCATTACGACATTTTCTGGATTGCGCTGCATTCTCACTGAAATTTCAAATAACTCGATTAGGGCGGAGACATAAATAGGGTACGAATTAATCTTTATGGTAACTATTTAATCTGTGTCCATTTCTGCTAGAAACGAAAAGCAGATATCAAATAAACATGCCTAATCAATAGGTAGAATGAATTGTTAAACACAACCGAGATGGGTCGTGTTAGAGAACTGTCCCACCTAAGGAACACATACACTAAATAACGAAAAGACCTTCAGAGTGCAGTTGTCGCGCACTAAAAAAGTCGCCTGATGCGTAGCCATTTCAAACATTTCTGATGGCTAATGTGAACTTAGAACGAGATACCTTTCACTCGCCTTTCACCAATCTGAATACGAGTATGCGAACGAGACAGTCGACAGCTGGATGGCAAGTGAATATCGTCGAGGAAATCCTCACGGGGTCGTACATTGTTACGGTGGTCATGGGGTCAGTAACGTCAGATAGGAGAGAGAGGGTGTAGCGCAAGCAAAAAATATGTGAGAAAACATGAGATAAAATATTCTTTGCAGGTTCCAGTCGCTCCATTCCTTTACCTTTATGAGAAGGACGTATTTGAAAGCAGTACAAGGAATGAAAGTGCATCTCCGCAAGGCACCTCCTTTATCTAGGCCCGCTCTCTCGCCCTTAATACCTCGTTGAAAATGAGGCAGTTGTTAGGGAGCTGTCGCAAACCGGCAAGAGTTCTGGAAAGACCATGGGCGAATGAAGCTGTTCCTTAGGTTACGGAGTTACGAATTGTTCTACAACTTCGAGTGGAGGTCGGATGCATGGCCTATACTGAGACAAAGATCGGACGATGACGATTGCCCTTTTCCTTATTCGCTTATGTTGGGAGAATTTATTCTAGACACATTTCGAGCGTTGCCAACGAATTACTTGCAATGGTGAAGAAGGGAGCGGCTTTTTGAGCGGCCGAGAATCATCCTCGATAGATCCTCGACGCAAATATCTCCTCAACTAGAAAATGTAGAAGGAAGCTAAACAGACTGTTAGAAAGCGCAAACCTTCCGCTTTCCAAAACTGTCTTCGCTTTCCAAGATCTTGCTTGCGAAATTAGAGAGATATTGCCTTTTAAGTGGCAAAAACTCGCATGAAAATTTCAGCATCCTCGACGCTCCCTCGACAAAATTTGAGAGACCCTATCTCTTCGAGTGTAAAGCTTTCAGATCAATTTCAATATTGCCCGGTAGTAGCAAATCCAGCTCTATCTAACCCTACCACATACTGCTCCAAAGGTTATGAAATGGGGGAATGGAACCTTTTCATCGAGAGTGTAGATTTCGACGGTTTCGAGCGGGGTTTCGGCAAATCTGACCCACGGATAAACCGCGCTGCAACTGAACGCTTTGCTGTGCATTGATGGAACTCGCTTATTCACATCAAATCAAAGTTAGAGGGGTCGTATCAAGACCCCGATCTGAGGGGGGGGTCGTACTGATCTGACCACGTCCTCGACACGATTTTCACCCTGCTGGATGGGCACGGTAGCCTCCTTGCAGGTTGATGCGGTTGCGTTCGGAAATTGTCTC
>MU871800.1:9470-33539 GCA_036418205.1 Ostertagia ostertagi | reverse complement strand
TTTCAAAAGTAAAATCATGGAAAAACCATTTGTTCATAAATTTCTGGCCACTACTGTAAGTAAACAACCACCATGCATCGAGTATCGAGGTAATTTAGCGGTCGAATAATTTTTGGTAATCTCAAGACGGAATGCCCAGTATTCACTATCAAATTTATTCGAGCATCCCATTCATCCTCAAGAACTCTAGAAGGTGTAGCGGTCGAAAGGTGTTTGAGTTTACAATTATAACGCTAATGAAATGATATTGAAATGAAATGCATTATCTGCAATCTGGTTTCGAGTAATCTCTACGTTCGTACGCATATCGTTATTATCAGTCCTCATCTGTCGTTATCACTTTTTGACCCCCACCAAATATGTTCCCGTCCCACCCCCATATCATGTCCCAAAATCAGCTCCTGACGACTGCTGCGAAGCGCACTATGAATTTCGTGAAATTTGTGTTTCAGCGCCTCTTATCTGCTCTTATCAGTCGTTATCACTTTGTGACCCCCACCAAATATGTTCCCGTCCCACCCCTATATCATATCAAAAAATCAGCTCCTAACGACTGCTGCGACGCGTGCTATGAATTTCGTGACACACACACACACACACACAGACAAGGCATAGCGTTCGTCCGCAAAATGAAGTGAGTGATAAGGCGACCAATGGAGTAAACAGGCAGCTTACAAGCTCGCAGGGCTTGACCTATCGCTGCTTTGCAATGGCATGGTTGTGATAATAAAACAGTGGCTATATAAACACCTACTTAGCCCACTCTTGTTATTCACATGTTGCTACAATGGCGGTAGAGCAGTGGAGAGGGGAGAGGAGGAAATGGAGAGGAGGTGGAGGAAATCTTTTCACAGTGGAACGCGTCAGATCCGCAATGAAGGGTAGGTCCTGTGCTGTCGCGGAGGGACTAAACTGATTTACAATTAATGAATTTCACCTGCGACTGTTTCCCAAACAGGAGTGGTGAACGAATCGGCCACATCCGAGGCGCAAGCATTGCCTGTCTACCAGAATGGTTTCTATCTAGGGCACTCCAACTTCCTGGCTGCTCCACATTATGGGAATCAACTTAACGAGGCCTCTAAGGAAGATGCTATCAAGACGGCTGTGACTCCTCGTCAGGTATGAAGAGCTGGAGAGAAATTAACATCAGTATCATACTAGCGCGTGCAACAGATTGCCGAGATGTCCGAATACGCATGGAAACGGCTTGACGAAGAAAAGAAGCAGCAGTACGCAATCAATCTTTGGCATGAAGGTGCACATTCTTAAATCGCTTTAGAACGAATTCCGCTCCTTTTGATCTGAAGGAGGGGAATTAGGTATAGTGTCGACTAGCACAAAATTAGTGCTATGGTAAGGTAGCTGCACTTATCGAGCGGTCCCATCCAGGGTCGGTCCTATTGTTGGCACTTTTTGCAAAATTTTTGCGACCCCCCTCCTTCACGAGAAGTTTCATGCAACCCCCTCTTACAGGCAATTTTACCCTCAGAAAACACCATCGAGCGAGGGGTGGGGTACATAAATACCGAAACAAGTACTACCCCCCACCGTCACAAAACCTCACAACTTACGACCTCCCCCCGTTGTTACTTGTAGCAACGTAGGGTTGACCCTGGTCCTCATCACGGAAGCAGCATTCAATATGGCTGGCGGACAGCTCACCCAGATTTCCACTGTGCCAGGAAATCGTGGGGAAATTGAGGCGTAACAAAGTTCACGTGGATGAGAATTAGGTAGGATAAGAGAGGTTTCAGATACCAGAAAAAAGGGCATGGAGCCCGGAGATGAAGAAATTCTAAATTTATTGGTGGACGAAGCTACGTCGAGGTGGGCGGGCAGTGCCCGAAACCTTATAAAACGTTGAGAGACGGGTCCCCAAATAACTTAGGATAAAAAAAAGAAAAAACGGAGAGGTAATAAGGAAGGTGAGGCCAGTGCAGTTGTGATGAAACGAGTTGAAAAAGTGAGTCCAACTTAAATTTGCCAATAAAGCCTTCTGTTTTGCTCTGGGAGAGTTCAGGAACTGGAAAAGATGTGCATAGGAGGACCGCGTATGACGCGCGCATAAGCATACGGAGCGAGAGCCTGTTAGTAGTTGTCCTGACGAATAGCAAATTGAACAGATTTAGAACAAGAGGAGGTTGAGAACCGGAAACATTCCAAGTGAAATGACTGGCTGAAGACGATTAAGAAACCAAGTAAGGTCTCACTCGCCTTCGTTTGTTGCTTGCAATCACATTATAAGGAATGGATGAAAGGGTAACCAAGATCAAGGTCTGGAGGCATCACGGATATCCCAACAGGGTGTCTTGGCCTCGCTGGTCTCTGCTCTTTTCAGCAGAGACAGGCCAGACGAAGGCCAAAAACGTTCTTCCTCCGCACCCATTGTGATTGCCGTTCAAGTTATTCGTCCTCATAATTTTGCACGGTAATCACAAGCGAAAGGTGAAGGAGAACGGTAGCGTTGCGTGCACAATCCTTCACGATCAGGGTTCCAGGCAACTTTTTGACCAATTAGAAGCTGCAGCCTCGGCCTGGAATGTGTCTTTATCATCAGAGCTGTGATGAGTTTATTTCAGGTTCACGTCCAATCTGTCAACCAAGACTTCATTTCTCCTCCAAGCGATCAGACCGACCAACAACGACTGCAGACAAACAGCAGTCAGTGAACATTTTTTGAATTCTGTTTAATTACATGAAATTCGAGAAGTTGATGGATTTGGAAGCAGTGATTGCGATTCGCCGAGCTTTCCAATCATGCAATACCTAATACTACATATACTTACCAAATAATTCTATAACAATAAATTACGCTAATGCTTTATCAGAGAACTTTTTGTCTATGTTTCGGATCACTAATTCACCACATCTACACTGCGTTCCATAATTATACGTCCACCTGAAAATTTCCCAAAATCTCACCAAAATAGATGTTTCGAAAAATGTCTTCAATGTGACAATGTATCATATATAAATAATGCGGAATTGCTTATGAACATCAATTTCCTATTTAAGATCCTAGGATTTTTTTCCAATAATTTTTGTCTAAAAGGCCACTCTGCCGACGTCCCAAAATTATACGTCCACCTCACGTTTATCGACTACTTTTCACTTTTGTTCCACGAAACTTTTTCATTGTAGTAACACTTCACTTCTTAAGGGGACTGCATAATAAAAACGGCTGTTGGATTTTGAAGAAGGTTAGGTTGTCGCAAAAATTTGGAACAACGCCAAGCTAAAGAACTTCTTCAGGGATTTTACATGATATGGAGTTCAGAAGAGCTTTAAGGGTCTCTCATTACTTTTCGAACGAAATCAAGGCCGTGTCACAAAAGAAACATCCACTTTCATCCAACGGTGCTCTGTCATCGAATCTTCTTCAGAACTTTAATGCCTCAACCAACTTTTGTTTCATGCGTGTGAAGGAATCCCAAGATCATTCTTGATTAGTAAATGTGAAAGGCATTCATTTGTGGCAAGGAATCGTGGCGAAAACTGGGCTGATTTTTGCATGAAGGTGCAGCCGAGCCGACCGAGGCAAGGTTCGTTTTTGCTTGCCATGCATAAGTGCTTCTTTGTCTCTTTTTCACCATTTTCTTTCTTCTAGTAGTGCTTTACTGAGAAAAAAAAGCCACTGTGGGAAAGGTAAACGTGAGAACAAAAACAAACAAATGCTAAAACATATCGAGCAGAAGGGAACCTGACTTCAGTCGGCTCGGCTGCACCTTCATGCAAAAATCAGCCCAGTTTTCGCCACGATTCCTTGCCACAAATGAATGCCTTTCACATTTACTAATCAAGAATGATCTTGGGATTCCTTTCACACGCATGAAACAAAAGTTGGTTGAGGCATTAAGTTCTGAAGAAGATTCGATGACAGAGCACCGTTGGATGAAAGTGGATGTTTCTTTTGTGACACGGCCTTGATTTTCGTTCGAAAAGTAATGAGAGACCCTTAAAGCTCTTCTGAACTCCATATCATGTAAAATCCCTGAAGAAGTTCTTTAGCTTGGCGTGAATTTGGTCCAAATCTGGCGTGAATGCGTTGTTCCACAGTTTTTGCGACAACCTAACCTTCAAAATCCAACAGCCGTTTTTATTATGTCCCCAGAAGTGAAGTGTTACTACAATGAAAAAGTTTCGTGGAACAAAAGTGAAAAGTAGTCGATAAACGTGAGGTGGACGTATAATTTTGGGACGTCGGCAGAGTGGCCTTTTAGACAAAAATTATTGGAAAAAATCCTAGGATCTTAAATAGGAAAGTGATGTTTCATAAGCAATTCCGCATTTATATATGACACATTGTCACATTGAAGACATTTTTCGAAACATCAATATTTGTGAGATTTTGGGAAAATTTAGGTCCGGCAAAATTACCTATCGGCAAAAGTTTAGGCCTAACGATCGTAACAAAATCCACGAGCTGTCCAGCTCAACTGATCCTTAATTCCTTGGCAAATGTGACGGCAGTCCTTAACATCGCGCGCTGATGGAGTGGCGCGAAGTCGGCACTTCTTCCTACACTGACTTGAGAAGAACACGATCCATCCTCCTTTTTTTGCATCTGGCATTGCATATGCGCGGGGAGCTAAACTGGCATTTGAACCAATGTTCTACTGTCGTCGCAAGGATTGATGGCACATTGATGTCACTTGCATTCTGACCTATCCTATTAGGCGGTATAAGCTGCCAAAAATGCACGTACTTGAAAGCTTCGGTTCGAAATAATGCTGTAACTCTAGGAAAGTAGAAGGAACTATGTTTGGTCACTTTGAAATGTCGCTATCTTTTCTGTCTTCGTTTCTCAGCTAGAACACAACCTTCGTAATATGGCAAACCATTTATTCGAGAGAGCGATTCAGCGCGCATACAGCGAAATCTCAGGTCGCGCGGTGTGCTGATGTTCTTCGGGCCAAAACTTTTGCTCGAAGATGATTTATCACAAAACATCGTCCGAGCGTATGTTCAAGCAAGGAGAAACGGCCTACGAGACTCGCTCATTGAGTGCGAAATATTGAGCAGGAACACTTGCTGCACTTTGACTATGGTTTCAGCTGCTTCAAGACTGCGATAATAGGAATTGAGGAGAGCCCTGGATAATCGATCTGTACTAGAGAAAATGAAGATCTGGAAGAAAACCCACACTTGAGTCGTAACTTACACAAGAAAACCTCACAGAAACTCTTAAGGGAAGGCGTTTGGCGTGTCAACTTGTAAAATTTAGAGTTTCTACCGTGCCCGGATAAGGTCTTTAGATAGAAAATGGGTTGAACTATTTTGAGGCGACCGGCAAACAGTACTGTTGCCGAAATGTCTGGAGACTCTTTTCTATAATTCTAAGAAGAAAAAGGTTCTTAAAGTCGTTTCAAGCGCGCACCTCACAATAGGATGCTACCCGATAACAAAGTGAGACGATGGCAGCGGTTGGAAGCAGATGTTCTGCTCAGAATGACACGAAACTCGGAATCCGCGGAAAAAGTCCTGCTTCTATATAGTGTTACAGTAAAGGGTGCAATAAAAGACATTTGCCCATGTCGCCACTTCGGCCATTTTTCTCCGCAGAGATTGCCGGGTCCCTAGCTAGAAATTCTCAGCCAGGGTAATTCCATGATCCCGACTGAAGATCGCTCAGTGCACCATAAAATAAAGTCTGGAGAGACTTTTTTCTGATGTCGTCAACGTCACGGTGGCCCAGCTATGATGATTCTCTGTAAAATGAATGTTGCTATTCAATACTGAGTTGGGACCACTCGCTTTGAAACGAGCAAAGTATCATTAAATTGTATCTGAATGTGGAGACCAGAATATCTTTTTTATTGCCCCCCCTCGTACATGACTGGCCTACCGTGGAGTGCCGACTGTTGGTCAGACAGTTATAGCTGAAACCGTAACCAACGATAGCCCGCCTGCGTTTGGGGATTTAGATTCTCTCCCATGCTGTTGAAACTGTCCCTGGTGCAGTGGCAAAACTCGGCGCCTGTCATCCGAGGTTCAAGTTCGAGAGTGGCGCGAGTTTTGCAGATAATGTAGTGAAGCTGGCGGTTTCAAAGAGGTCATGTCCATTTCCACGTTCCTTATTCCTCGCGAATGGGGAATGCGCCAAATGTGTTCCCTGGCTTCTTTTACCGCTTGATACAGCTGGACAGAGTAGTGTTTATTGCGTGGCGTATTCGAGAGAAGAGATAAAAAAGCAGAAAACAACATCATATATACTCGATATCGGTGAGTTGGGGTGGGCGTGTCACCGGAAGTGACGTGCACTTGATAGAAACTATGTGGATAAGCTGCTTCCAACATACATCGCTGGCTATCAGCAAAGCATGCTGGCAACAGCTTATCCACGCACTTCTATCAAGTGCACGTCACTTCCGGTGACACACCCACCCCAACTTTCGGATATCGACTGTAATCAGATCAAATGAATATCAAGTGAAGGCTCATGTGCTGTGTTGTTGTGCTTAATTACGCGAAATGTTTTTCAGGATTCGGTGTACGTCGCTATTCCGAATGATCTTTATCCTGCATACCGCAAAACCATGGGTGAAAAGGAGAGGATCGCCACAATAACGGCTGTTCATTCCCCTGACGTTGTAGCTGACGATGGCAAGTTTAATGAATTTTCATCGACACGAAGATGGAAACAGTTTGAGAACATAACAGTATTCTCACCAAAATTGCCGAATTAGTGGCATCTCGTGCGATTGCTATTATGGAGCAGCTCACCGGTTTCATGGGGCGTCCTACAATTATGAGGGTTCAATTATGTAGCTTGTGAGAATCACTGATGCTGCTTCTCATTGTCTTCGCTTGATGAACAAAAGTTCGTCCCGAATTGGGTGAATTTCAACATCAGCCACGCTCAGACGATGTTTTCTGATCAATCATCTTCGAGCAAAAGTTTTGGCTCGAAGAACATCCGCTCACTGGCGCCTAAGATTTCGCAATATGCGTGCTGAATCGCTCTCTCGAATGAATGGTCTCCCATATTACGAGGTTGTGTTTCAGCTGAGAAACAAAGCACAAAAGGAAGCGACATTTCAAAGTTACCAACCATAGTTCTTTCTCTTTTCCTAGACCTACAGCACTACTTCAAACCAATGGAGCTTGGTTCTCGGCGGTTTAGCCCACCTACGGTTGGCTTTCGGCTTCATTATCATATCCTCGAGTGACACGTGCGTTTCAACGTGTTTGACAGCTGATACCGCCTAATAGGATAGGCCAAAATGCAAGTGCCATCAATGTGGCACCCCAGTAGAACACTGGTCTTTACACACCGCGCGCATATGCAATACCTGATGCAATAGAAAGAAGGATGCATTGTATTTCTCAATATCAGTGTAGAAAGAAGTGCCGATTTCGCCGCTCCATCAGGGAGCGATGTTAAGGCCTGCTGCCACATTTGCCAAGGAAGTAAGGATCACGTGGGCTGGACAACCTATGGATTATGTTACGATCGTTGAACCGAAACTTTACCGATAGATAGCTCGGGACATAAAACGAGCAGCAGAGCAGCGGTTTTTTCGAACACACTTCCTTATGGAAACTCCACAGGAAGAATGAACGGCTACGTTTCCGGTAGGCGAAGAGCGTATTAGAGTTCTCTGATACGCCACAGGATAATGTGGAGAGGCACGATCCCTGCTCAAGCAAGGAGAGGATATGTCGCACATGTGAGGTAGGTGCGGTGAATTACACGTGATCCGAAACTTTGACCAAAAGTTCTCTGATAAAGTATTAGATTAGTATTTATTATTATATAATTATTTAGATAAGTATATGTAGTATTTGGTGTTGCATGATTGGAAAGCTCGGCGAATCGCAATCACTGCTTCCAAATCCATCAACTTCTCGAATTTCATGTAATCAAACAGATTCAAAAAATGTTCACTGACTGCTGTTTGTCTGCAGTCGTTGTTGGTCGGTCTGATCGCTGGAGGAGAAATGAAGTCTTGGTTGACAGATTGGACGTGAACCTGAAATAAACTCATCACAGCTCTGATGATAAAGACACATTCCAGGCCGAGGCTGTAAGCTTCTAATGGTAAAAAAGTTGCTGGAGGCCCTGATGTGAAGATTGTGACTCAAAACGCTACCGTTCTCCCTTCACCTTTCGCTTGTGATTACCGTGCAAAATTATGAGGACGAATAATCTTGCACGGCAATCACAATGGGTGCGGAGGAAGAACGTTTTTGCCCTTGTCTCGCCTGTATCTGCTGAGAAGAGCAGAGACCAGCGAGGCAAAGACTGCCTGTTGGGATATCCGTGATGCCTCCAGACCTCGATCTTGGTTACCCCTTCCTCCATTCCTCCTCATAGTGAATTGCGCCAACAAACGAAGGCGAGTGAGCTTACCTGTTTCTTAATTGTTTCAGCAGTCATTTCACTGGAATGTTTCGTTCCATCACTTCCTCTTGTTCTAAATCTGCTGTTTGTCAGTATAACTACTAACACGTTGTTCTTCCGTATGCTTATACGCGCGTCACAAAGGGTCCTCCTATGCACATCTTTTGCAGTTCCTGAACTCTCCCGGAGCAAAACAGAAGGCTTTCTTGGCAAATTTAGATGGGCTCACTTTTTTGCTCGTTTCACTCACCACTGACATCATGCTCCCTTTCTATATTAGCTCTACTTACTTTTCCTAATTTTGGAACCGGCTCTGTACCGATTTATAAGGTTTCGGGCAATTCACGCCCCCCACCGACGTCTACCTAAATGTACTTCTTGCTCTCTGATCTCTACTGCCTCATGTTTTTCTGGTCCTCTGAACCTCTCTTATCCGATCCGACCTTATTTTTATCCCCCGAAACATTGTTGCGGATCCTCCATTTTCCCCCACGATTTTCCTGTCACAGTTGGAAATGGAGTGAGCTGTCCGCCGCAGCCAACTGAATGCAGGGGGGGGGCGGGGGCGGGGGGATGCTTCCATGATGGGACCAGGGTCAACCCTACGTTGCTAGAAGTAACAACGGGGCGAGGGATCGCACTTTGGGGTAGTTTGTTGAGGTTTGTGTTGGGGGTCGTACTTGTTTCGGTAGTTATATATCCCCCCTCGCTCGACGTTGTTTTTTGAGGGTAAAATTGCCTGTAAGAGGGAGTTGCATGAAACTTCTCGTGAAGGAGGGGGGTCGTAAAAAATTTTGCAAAAAGTACCAACAATAGGACCGACCCTGGATGGGACCCGCTCGACAAGTGCAGCTACCTTACCATAGCACTAATTTTGTGCTAGTCGACACTCTTACTAATTCCCCTCTTCCATCAAAAGGACGCGGAATTCGTTCTAAAGCGATTTAAGAATGTGCACCTTCATGCCAAAGATTGATTGCGTACTGCTGCTTCTTTTCTTCGTCAAGCCGTTTCCATGCGTATTCGGACATCTCGGCAATCTGTTACATGCGCTAGTATGAAACTGATGTTCATTTCTCTCCAGCTCTTCATACCTGACGAGGAGTCACAGCCGTCTTGATAGCATCTTCCTTAGAGGCCTCGTTAAGTTGATTCCCATAATGTGGAGCAGCTACAGAGGAGTGCCCTGTGCATTTCTGGCAGAAGACATGTAGCTCGGATGTGGCCGATATCGTTCACCGTACTGTTGCGAAACAGTCGCAGGCTTAAATTGCACACAATTATAAATCAGATTGGTCCCCCGGACAGTCGCCGGGACCTCCCTTCACTGCGTAATCTTGACGCCTTCCACTGTGAAAAGATTTCCTCCACCTCCTCTCCATTTCCTCCTCTCCTCTCTCCACTGCTCTACCGCCATTGTAGCAACATGTGAATAACCAAAGTGGGCTAAGTAGGTGTTTATATAGCCACTGTTTTATTATCACAACCATGCCATTGCAAAACAGTGATAGGCAAGCCCTGCGAGCTACCCAGATTTGTTAGCGGCCTGTTTACTCCATTGGCCGCCTTATCACTCACTTCATTTTGCGGACGGACAGACAGACGTGCATACACACAAACAAACCGACACACCAAACTTCTGGTTTATATAATGAAGTGATAGGAAAAGGATAAAGGATAAAGCATTTGCCGTTGATCAATCCCGTTTTGGGATGCGGCACGCATTCTACTTCCATTTGTACATTCGTAGTGGCATTTGAATGCGATGTGGCCTATACAATGACTTGCGGGGGCCAGCCGATGTACAAGTCAGTGTTTTTATCCTCCCAGACAAGTCTGGTACCAATTAACCGACCCGGCAAGACTGAAAGGTCTGGTTGGCCCGAACGAATCGTGGTTGCTTTCATATGGATTTTACCCTCGCGTTATCAATCGATAGGGTCTGATGGTGAGGCAGATAATTGCTGGGCAAGCGTAACCCTATAGAAGATACGATACGATAATATAAGGAGATCCGGCTGCTTGAGAATGAGGGGTACTCTAGAATGAAAATGAGACGATGACGATAACATATCGTATCATACTTACAAGGAATGGACAATTGATCGGTCCGGCCATTTGTAATGAGTGATAGTCCGAGATTCCGATTCTGCTTCTACGCGAGCCTGGTGGGGTGTAGAGGGCGCCAGTGAGATAGCCACAGTGAGAAGAATCCCTCGTAACTTCGTTCAGAGAATCGTTCGGCAAAAACCGAAAACGGATTTGAGCTCAGCGTCGCAAGACGCGTGCATCGGACTACACCTCATTACAAATGGCCGGACCGACCAATTGACCATTCCTTGTCAGTACGCTGCCACTGCTACCCCTTTCGCATCGATACGGTTTCGTTTTTGCTTCCCGAAAGTGGTTTTCGGCCCTTATCACGCCGTTGATACGCTCCACTGACATTGAAACACTACCTGTTCTCTCACTGGGCACGACCTCTACCCACTGGCAGTCCCAAAGTATGTCTGTGCGTGTGTATATCTGTGTGTGCGTGTGTGTCTGTTTGTCACGAAATTCATAGCGCGCGCACCAGCAGTCGTCAGGAGTTGATTTCAAGATATGATATAGGGGGTGGGACGGGAACATATTTGGTGGGGGACAGAAAGTGATAACTACTGATAAGATCTGATAAGGGGCGTTAGAACGCGGAAGTCACGAAATGCATGGCGCGCGACCCAGTAGCAGTGAGGCGTTGTTTGCAGATATGATATAGGGGGTGGGACGGGAACATATTTGATGGGGACCAGAAAGTGATAACAGCTGATAGGGGCTGATAAGAAGCGTTGGAAGGAAAATGTCACGAACATTCACAGCGCAAGGCCCAGCAGCATTGAGGCGTTGCTTTGCAGATATGATATAGGGGGTGGGACGGGAACATATTTGATGGGGACCAGAAAGTGATAACGGCTGATAGGGGCTGATAAGGAGCGTTATAAGGCAAATGTACTGAAGTTCTTATCCAGATGTGGATAAGAAAATACCCATTTCTTCGCTATGTAGTCGTGACTCATTCGACCGCTCATGTGTCCGACCTTCGGTCGGAGTAAAGAATGATGGTGTTAAAATAACGCCAAGATGGTGCCTAATGTGACTAAAATGGCACTACGCTGCGCCGTCATCAAGAATGGGAATCCATGCATTAGCTCACCTTCACAGCGAAAGTTTTAGAGAAAAGCAAGATTTTGACCCAAGTTCATAAAAATTGGCCTTCGTGTACGCCGTAGTCAGTATTTCCTTGGTTTTCGATCGATGACGTGTGAAGTGTGAAGCTTTGACTTTCGCCACTACATAATCAATGTTATGAACCAATACCCTATTCGAGCTCTGCGAAAACCGATATTTTCAAACCATGGGTCGATAGCATTTGATTCGGGAAAATTTTCAAATTTTACCACATCACCCAATAATACCGAGATTACCCGCCACATTTGAGCCATCCACTTGAAAACCTGATACTTCAGACAGAGGTTTTGGCATCATGTCGAGCCCCACCTACTACAGTAACTGCTTCCACCAAGCTCTCCATGCCCTAAGTTTAACCGCTCCATAATCGAAACAATACAGGTTCTCGCACATTTAAGGAGATTTCGGGCCAAGCCCCGCACCTCGGATCGTTCTCCGCCCACAGCCTCACAGACTTTTAGACCAGGCCTACTTTCAAGCATGACGCCCTAGGAGCAACTATCCACTTCTCACTACTGCTTTATGTATAGAAGGATAGGATAGAGTGACAGAGTCTCATCACAGCCATGTCGTCCTGCCATTTAGAAGTAGTTCTCAACACTGATTTGGACCTTGGACCCATTGACAGTTGCTTTCGCTTTCTCACCCCCACTTCCTTGTCAGCCTTCTTCTTTGTTATTCGCCAACTGCGAAGGCAATATTATGTGGAATTATTGCGATATCGCCCAGTGAGTGTTTGTACAGCGTTTGGATTGTACCATCACAATGATGACATCAGTTAGCGATTCTGGAGCACTGAGCTACATCCTAGGCGGGACGCTACCTATAAGGAGGCATCCTCTAGGAGTAAGCCTAGAAAAGGCAACAGCTCCAGGGAATGAAAACGGCCCACACATTTAGGGTCTCACCTCACTCCACCTAGCCTACTCGCATTTTTAGCAAAAAAGGCGTGTTTCACCCCTGTTTCCAACACAATGCCTTGCATACTACGATAGCGTTTGAGGCTTCTGACCAACATAACCTTCAAAGTACACCTATTCGACACGCCAACATTTCGGTCCCCTATGCCACAGTACCCCACTGTCTCACAAACACAAAAAAAAAAGGGTTTTCTCGTCAGGACTCTCTGGGCTAAAACTTCAAAACTTCCGAAGTGGTTTATGCAGCTTGAGACAGACTGCTTCTCTCCGCCTGCTTGTTCCCTTAGTGCATACTTTAGAGTATCACTTTTACAACGATATCCGTCATATTCGACTTTATGAGTATTGATGACCATTGATGAGGGAAATATATTTGTGTATTTTATGGCCTAAGATTGCTACTCCAGGCCGTTTTTTGCCTATTACGTGAAAAGCAGTTATTCGACGGTGCCGGCGTCGGCTGAACTCTCCTACTAGGTTTTATCTAACCTGGTTGTAGTGCATTTCTGATGAGGCAGTTGTAGGTGTTGTTGGTTCACTCTCTATCTCAGCATCATAGTGGAACGGCATCACATTGGGACTTTTCATGAGGTAGTTCACTGACGCCGCACTCACACAATACGATGACTCGATCAAAGCTGAAAACCTTGTTTGTGTTCGGTTAAATAGCGACCTCGATGGTTTCGTGAGCCTAATCTTACGTTTGGTGCTTATCGGCTTCGGAGCGAAATAGTGCTCCGGAACACGTGGAGGAATGGATCGTTGCGTCTGCGGAGGATTCGGCTGAAATGAAGAGATGACTGAAACAATTAGTCAGCTGGGTTTGGCACTCTGTCTCTGAATGCAGCGGGAATTTCCCAGCGTCTGACCACTTCATGTGTAAGATCTCAGTATTGAAAACGGAACGATGGTGAAACCTGTACTGATTCATGATGAACCGGATCACTGCTCTGTTTCTTACGCTCTGCTGTGTAGTAGTAGACGCTCTTGATAAATGGGCGATCAGCCATAGCGAAGAAGTGAGCCAGTAGGAATAATGTCCATCGCCAACCTGATCGAGTTTTTATACGCTACGATAACTTTCTAATAACTTCCAATATCGCTTTAATCCTACTATATATAATCGGCTAAGCGGTTGTGTGTGTGTCTGACCGGAAATTCATAACTTCACTCCCTTTGGACCCAGAGCGCTCAAACTTCTAGGATATATAGGGGGCCGGAGGTGAACACTGATGACGGGTGGCGGGAAGTGATAACTACTGATAGGAGCTGATAACGGACGTCGAAATGTTGATGTCACCAATTTCGTTACGCCGTTCGCGTTGACGGTGGAGAGTTTGCACTCATGTATGATATGTGGGGTGAGGCGGGGACCAAGAAGTTGAGTGAAAGAATGTGGTAGCAACTGATAAGAACTGATAAGGGGCGTCAAAGTGTGGATACCACCAGTTTCGTTGCGGCCCTTGCGGTGACATTGGAACCTTGGCTCTCACATGTGGTATAGGGGATGGGACGGGAACACGGATAGTGGATGATCAAAAGTGATAACAAGCGATAACGGTTGATAAGGAAGTTAGGATTTTGAGTACCGCTAATTTCGTTGTAGCCTTCGTGGTGACAGTAAATATTAGCTCCTACACGTTGCCTGGAGGGTGGTGGGACGGGACTCCGATTGCGAGCCGTATGACCTGATAGCGAATGACAAATGAAAATGACAAAACGAATGAATGACAAGTAATGACAAGAGCGTCTGAATGCAGTTCTCTCCAACTTTGTTGTAATTATCACTGGCAAGCGATCAAGGTGGAGGGTTGAATGTAGGTGACAGAAAGTGGTATGAAAGGCAACTGTACTGATAAAAATAGCGACAATTGAGCGTGCACTCAATTGAACTAAACCAGGTCCCTAGCACGTGAATATGTTCCATTCCTACCCTTTCATCTAAAGAAGCAAAGAAAGTTGAGCTGCTCCAACTATCTGGACTTGGACTAATAGCGAATAAAATCATATTTCCAATTTCCATCATAGCTTTGATGCTGATTGATTGGTTATATTTCACTTACACACCGATTCTTCAATTGTGGAAATTCTATAAACCGCTAAATCGCCCGAGCTCGATATCAATGCTAAATGTTTACGAAGTCATGATAAGTACCATTTTCATTCCGCATGCTACTGCGCGCATTACGCGACAATCTTCAGCGAAAATTGGACAACCTTTAAACATTCATGTGACACATCTTCCAAACATCTTACTGTTAGTTTCTCAGCCACGTGACCTAATATTCTGCAAGTTGTCCAGTTTCACTAAAGCCTCGTATAACTTCGTATAATATATGAAATATATGTATGCTGAACTAAGAGTTTCTGCTTTCAAGAAGTTTAAAATTGCTTAGCGTATCTCAACTTTAACGATTACATGCTTATAAATTTGACGCTGAAGACTGCGTTTCTTGTTGAATGGTGTACTCCTCCCTGTAATTTTACATGAACCCTTTCAGAATCCTTTTTATTATTTCCTAAATTGAGATTCTTCCTCCAGAGAAGCCGTAGTTGAAGAGCTCTCAACTAAACTGGGCACCACTCTGGGATGCCGTGTACTTCACATCTCTTTCAGATTCGCGGACTCACTTGAAAGATAAAATATCCCTTGAAAAACGTGCGAATTTCGGGTTCTTCAACGTGTGTCGTGATAAAACACTGAAGTAACTAAGAATTACTACGCGGACACCTCTGAATCACGAAAATTTTATGTGGGCGGAATAACATTGTTATTGGAAATCCTCTGGCTTCCATGGCATCGATTCGATCCTTGATGTTTGTCCTCCGACGTGATGATCCTACTGCATCAATCGGGCCCGATCTCTTCCTCCCAGCGGGCCAATACGACCCCCCCCCCTGTGACATGTCGAGGATTCCTCAACGCACGCTTGACCCTGCTTTTCGAGGGCATTGAAAATTGCAAGCGGCATTCAGAATCACTCAGGTGGTGCTCCTTGCCTTCACTTGACGCCCCTTCATCGTTCCATATTGCGTCGAAGCGCATTGTTCTAGCGCTGTGATTGTGGACAGATCAATATTACGCATGTCTGGCGTTTTGCTGGGCGCATATTGCGTCTCGCGACAGGCTACGGTCTGCTTTGGTTCACGTCATCGTCATATAAACACTGCTCTGGCTCTTCTATCGACCGTTCTCTTGTGTAATGTCCTATCGGCTTCTTCCAATATTACTAGTCCTTCTATTCTCCTACAGCTCCACAGCTGAAATTATCTCGAAAAATGCTGGTATTTATTTCCGTCTCAATCAAAAAGCTGTCGACTATATCACAGGTACGCTGTTCATGCCTATTGTTCTGAGGGATGTTCTTATTGGCAGGTCCGCGCCCATTGAAAATGGCTATTCATATTTTTGAAAGTGCTGATATTGTAGTATTGAAGCGACCCGTGAACTTTTGTGGCAAATTGGACAGACAAGTTTAGTGTGGTGGAGTTTTACTGATTAGTTAATTAAACCAGTTTTTAGCTCCGCCCGCTGTCGCGCGCATCACAGGGTAGGGAGGAACCACGGAATAGCAGCACGATGTACTCCATTAACCACCTCACTATTGAATGTGTTATACCTCCTTATCCCCTCCTCTCCGGCGCATGCAGCGCCATGTTCTCCCTCCCTTTCTCCTCTTTCCCCCTTCCATCCCTGTTTCTCTCACCCCTCCCTTCCAGCCTCCCTTTCTTGCCCCCTTCTATCTACCCCTCTTCCCAGGGTCAACCGTCACGTTGGACAAATTTCAAAAATTTTACGACCCCTCGACCCCCCTCCTGGAGAGGCCTCCGATACGACCCCCCCCCCAGGGTCAACCCTACCGTTGGTACTTTTTGGAAATTTTTCACGACCCCCTCCACCACCATGAGACTCAGGAGGTCCACCGACCACCACCCTTACCATCAGAGCTGTTACTATAGTATTTGATTCTGAGACCAGTTGACACAGCCCAACTCCACCCACATTCCCTCCAAAATAGCCGTCGAGGGGGGGGGGACACTACGACCCCTCCTCTGGTGTAGGATTGACGCTGCCTTCCGACCTTGCGAATACGACCCCCCTTCTCGTCGGCCGAATACGACCCCCCTCGTTGGACTTTGTTCCAACGGACGGCTGACCCTGCCTCTTCCCCTGCGCTCCTCCGGCTGCCACGGCAGCACCATGTGGGCTCGATCGGTGTTTATATAGCCGCTGTGGGTGTTATCATGATCATGACATCAACATCACGAAGTGTTGCCCTTCGTACTCCCTGGTTTTGTGAGCGGTTGGTCCGGACGGACAGAACGACACACGCACACACACCGACAAACCGACACACCAAAGTTCTGGTTTATATAATGAAGTGATTTATGCTTGAGGTCTTTGGAGAGTATTACGATACCTTCTGTCTATCAGATAATTTCCTTTTGTGCACATCTTTGGCAGGTACCGTGAATTTCATCCACTTAATCTGAAATCTTGTAGAACTGGCTAGTGATGCGATGCCAAAAATTCTGAAACAATATGCACATACCTGACGTCACCGTCGGCTCGGCTACCGTATCAAAGATTCACATCAACCGAGTGGAAAAGCCGACCATTCATGCCAAGTTCATCCGTGACAAAGGTACGTCTTCTGTGATCGTTAAAATATAACATTCTAGTGGGAGGGAAAGAAGAAGCTGAAGAGGGTGTAGGCCAAACTTTTCACTTAAAGGAGGGAGAACGAAGGTCGAAGAAGGGGTTTACCATACATGAGCTGCGATCTAGCATGGTTTTCCTTTGGCGCCCTGCGGAAAGTATGTAATGAGTGAGGAGCAAAGAGAGAGTGCATGTTGAAGAGTGTCAGGAGTGACAGTTGCAATCATGCGCTAATCAACGGAAAGAGGGGTCCCATTTCTTGGGTTTTGGGCCTTTCACACTATCCTTTAAAGGAGGATTTCACAGACTTAACAAGAACCCTGTCGAATAAAAGCGAAACTGGATTTATTTGAGAGACACACACGATCCAATTTAGTTGCATTAGTTCACTTACATTTTCAAGACAAATCAATAGCTGAGAAAGCGTCGAACTGGGTAGAATTTTTTGTTCATCTGTTGAAATTGTGAATTTTGCAAGCTCTTGCAGAAGTGATTCCTAAGTAGTGTTCATTGAAGGAATGTGCCGCCCCTCCAGACCCTGGGCAAATCTCGGAAGCTGGGAGGGGCACCATTATTTGCAGAGCTCGTACCCACTACACCTCTCCCCGTCCCCCTAACTAATTACTCAGTCATTATAAAAGGCAGGGAAGAAGAGGGAGGGCGGAAGAAAGGAGTGGAAGCGTCTTCCCCGCCTTCATAGCTCCCCCCCTCCTACCTAGGCTTAGTCCTCTCAACAGTCCCCCCTCCTCCCTCCCTCAACTACTTCAGCGCCCAACATTCTTTTCTCTGAAATGAGAAGGAGATACACTTCTTGGTATTTTGTGGAGTACGATGCAGATTGCTTCAGAATTTCAGAAACATCATGTTTTCTAGGTGTGCGAGCAAATGTCAGCCTTCCGTTCGTGCGTACAAGTGCCGACTGTAGCGTCGATTCTTTCTTCACCCTTGATGGTCAGTGGTTTTAACTCGTTTTGTTGTACCATGATCGTCTGAGCGATCCGCTTACATTCTTTGTTTATTTTTCAGCGAGAGCGAGAGTTAGAGTGCCTTCTGGCAAAGTCACATAGCTCTTTGTGGGACTACTTTACACTCAACGATATTTATAAGCTTAGGCTGATGTCAGACTTTGCAAATCGAGCGACTCACTGCTAGCGGTTCGCGAGACTCCGCGGTCGCATCGCGTACAGCGGGACGAGCGAGACGACGCGGCCCCGGACGCTACCGTATCCTACGACTCGCACAGTCTGACATCGGCCTTATAGGTTTAAAAAATCTCGTTCATTATCTGATTAATTAAATTTTGAGCTCTGAGATGCCATGTAGCAGGTTGAGCCACGTGGAAAGACTAACACGACCCCGCCCTCCCCCCTCTGGGATCAGTACGAAGTGCAGCTAGGGTCCCACTATCCTCCTTTTTCTTCAAGTCCTACTCCCATTCCCTAAAGCACTTTCTATCTTGACTTAAAGAACTTTGCTGAGCAGTGACTAGTGGAGTGGACACTTTGTTGAAAAAGCGGCCTAACCTCACAAAATTTTGTAAAATTCCTGAAATTATCAAAGCTCCTCAAAAATCCTGTCAGCTCCTCAGAATCTCTACAGACCGAATATTCCGGTGATAAGCTAGAGCTTTTGCTCGATGCTGTGCCTCTCCACAGAGAGCCAAATACGATAGCAATCTCATCTTTTTCCTTCCCCTCTTGTGAGGTGCATGACTGGATTAATGGGAGAGGTTGGAGATGATGCCAGTCGATCACAGATTAACGCCGGTCAAGATCAGATCTCACCCGCAGCATACTGTGCTTCTGAGCCGCTGTTCCGTTTGCTGCCAGACTCATCTGACAGAGGCCGCGTGGGTCAGAAGGGGAAAATATTGAGAAATTGTCCTCGCGCAAGTTGCTCTACAGATCATCAATAAGAGTTTATCGTCCCTGCAGTCGTAGGCGGAGCAGACTTTGTATCGAAAAAAAAATTCGGCACGATCAGCGCCAAGCGCTCTAGCATTTCTAGAACAACCATTGGCATCGTTTCACCTCTAACATCTGCGGCTAGATTCTCTGCTTACGCAGATAGCAAACTAAAGTCATAATGCTCCATGTCCATTTCGGGCGGGCGGGGGGGGAGTACATTCAAAAATTAGGAAACGCAATGGTCTGGTGAGCGTTAGGCCAAGCCAAGCAAAGGAGTGAAACGACAGGGAGAATACAAATTGCTCACAAGCTCCTCTAGAATCCCTTCCCTGCCTAGGGCTTAAAGCAACAGTCCAGGCAGGGTTTCAACCATTTGGTTTTCAAGTGGTGGAAACATGCCTCAGCCTGATTGGAGTTCATGGGAAATGTCACAAACTTCAAAACTTACCTCTGAAAGGCGTTGGAAGCAGTCGAAATCCTTCAAGAGGGGCGGATCCACCGATCCGTGGTGGGGCCGCCTCCAAGCAGCTGTGCAGAGCGCTTGCTCGACTAGCGGTCGTTGCGGGACCGCCGCGCTGTATTGAGATCCGGGAATGTCCATAAGATCGCAAACGTGAGGCTTCCAATTTCGAATTGCTCGCAAATACGCCCATGTATTTGGCAGCATGCATTGAGCTATTTGCCTAGCAGTTGCAGATTGGAGGCGCATTTGTACTGCGGGCGACGGTTTCGGACAAAACTACGTCCAAGCTCAGTAATTAAAACGCCTGAATTGGATGTCCCCCCACCCAGAGACTGAGCGACTATGTATGTATAATATATTGATTCCAAAACAGATGAATCACATGAAATTTGATACGTGGAACCCTCTTCTGTTCCAAAACAGCTACATTCAGGCAGTTTTGTCGTCGAACTTCATAACTTCACTATCGATCTCGAGCTGAACATCAGACGAAATGAAACATCAGGAAGGAACATTTTTGAGGTTATATAAGTGGATTTTATCTATCATGATGAAAGAGTATAGGGGATGAGATTACTGGTGTAATTTCTACCAAGCCAAGAAGTTACCGCAATTTTTAGTTTTTTTTCTTGGCTCGCAGAAATACTTTGACGTTTACTAGGTACCTTACTGCGAGACCACTCATTCGGATGTTGTCATCCTACTCGAAGAGGACTCACTACTAAACATCATTCAAGGAACACTCCGCAGCACGGTTAGTTTTTTTTAATTTCTATTATTTTTATTTTTATGCTTGTCAAAAACGACGTTGCTAAAAGGACGACCTCAAGGAACTTTTTGGAAATATTAGTGGCAAGTGGCGCGCTTACCACGCGAGCGGTCCGGGGATCAAATCCTGGGTCGTGAGTCGCCCGGGCCAACCAAGCCTTCCATCCCTCCGGGGTCGGTTAATTGGTACCAGACTTGTCTGGGAGGATAAAAACACTGACTTGTACATCGGCTGGCCCCCGCAAGTCATTGTATAGGCCACATCGCATTCAAACGCCACTACGAATGTACAAATGGAAGTAGAATGCGTGCCGCATCCCAAAAAGGGATTGATCAACGGCAAATGCTTTATCCTTTTTCCTTTATTTTATATGTGAGCCGGTCTCTGAAGCTGGAATATTTGTTCTGGGTGCACAGTTACCGCAAAATGAATTAGGAGACCTTTGTGTTCAGATGTCAGATGCGGTGAAAACACAGATCTGTGAGACAATTTTGGATGCGGTGAAATTCGTTGACTCGCAGGAATTGCAGGTTGGTTGTTCTCTTTATCACCTCTACATTAAAGGTCAACAGAATTCGTTTGAAACCTTTTGTTTAATAAGTCTCTCCTCTCACAGAAGTTGAGCCCTAGTTGGGACTTTTTCTTATGACACCTATGAATTCTAAAGAAGTAAAGTTCAGAAGACTAAAAATGTTTAAAAAAAATTAGAAGTGAATTGGTAAGTGAGGAAAAAGCTGTTGACTGCCATATCGAATGCAGGAGTGACCGAAAAATGAGACACCTTGCCCATTGCGCAAAAACGTTCGTCGCACAGGGTGCCGCTAGTGGTGAAAGTTTTACGGCAAACTATCCCAAAGTCCCATAGATGTTCTCCCATAAGCAGAAGCAGGCTCTCCCCACTGCCCTCACCTCCTCAAAATATGACGTCATCTTCCATCACCGTTGAGCTCAAGAAGGCCTACCGTAATCATCCCACTTTGAAGCTGCTGCGAAATTTCTTTGTTCTTTTCAGGACTTGCTTCCGAAGAACAATGCAGTTCATATCTGATGGCTTGCTTCCTAGAAACAGTGCAGTCCATATCTCGAAGTCTGTTTAGGAGGGGCTGCGGACTTGACGTAGAACTTGCCGCAGTTGACAGTCGTCGCGCGGTATCTCAGGCAAGGATTACGGAAGCCGGAAGCCAAGTCACTGGGAAATGTATGCGCAAAAGCGACTGGTTGCCTCAGTCCGCAGCCCCGCCTAATTAGATTCGAGATATGGACTGTAGCTCTAAATGTGCAAGACCCCTTCCGACCAGCGTTTCAGATAACGTCGTAATGGTCCATGATCCGTCAAGGACCAGTTGAGCTCGAACCGTGCACAAGGTTCCCATGGCAAATTCTTGTGATGTCCTTGGTGCAGAAAGCTATTATAACGTTTATTGATAGAATGGGATGTGCTTTTATTGTTGGGAGCAGTCGGTTGAGTTTAGCAAAGTGTGATTAATGCTGTCTGAAATGTGAAGTGGAGTGCCTCCTCTTTCTAGCCACCCCTGTATTTTTGACCGCTTCTATGAGACTGCTCTCGTCTCACAGTAGTGAAATACTCGTGGTTGGGCTAAGTCTAAATGAGTGTTGCTTTCTGCATCTATGGTCTTCCTACATCGAGTTTTCCCATGGGCTTTCCGTTTCTCAGAATTTGCTTGTAAGTTCTACTACAAAATAAACGTGCTAGATGTGAAATTAAATATTATGTTGCCCAACAAGTAGGGCCATTTTTCCAGACAGGACCTTTTTCCCTAACTAGCTAACCTTTTACCCTCTGTTTCGGAAAACGAGAAGAGCGTTAAGTGCGGACCACACACCGCAAGTGACGACAGCTTGGAAAAAGAGAGGAAGCCACGTTATTCTGTCGCTGTCGCACTCGACGCTTTTTCTCGTTTTCCCGACATAGGCGGTAAATAAGGTTGGCAAAGTTGTTTGAAAAAAAGAAAAACACAATGACTTTTAGAAGGCTAATTTACCTTTTTACAGCCAAAAAAAAAGGAAAGGTAAACAAAAACCGCTATTTTCCTTTAGTTACCAATTTTATAATTCATTTTTTTATTTTATTTATTTTTATATTTCATTTTTATTCATCCGTAAATCTTCCTGTTCTAAATGGAAACTCAATGGTGTAATGCCATGAATTTAGCTGAGACTCACAGCACTGTTTTTCATTGTACATCTTTCCATCATATAAAATTTAGCCAATAGACAAGTCCACTGGTAATCTGTGTCGTCTAACTCGCGACTCTGATTGAATGACGACGCTTTTTGATCGCAGCCGAGTTTCGGTGGGGCTCAGCCTTTGTGAAGTAGACGTTCCAGAGCTTGTGGCTTTTATTTTTAGTGAATGGCTTCCGCACGCTTTTTTGATGGTTACTGTATTGTAAAAAACGTGCATTCAGATTCAGCGGCTGAAAGAACCAGCCGCTACGTCCTCTCCATTGCCGAAGTCTGACGATGAAGCCGCATCTCCAGGATCATGGAGCGCCAATCTTGATCTTGTCTATCCACCGAGGTTCAGTGACGAGGTAACGTACCAACATTGTCTCATGGGTTAGAAGAAAAGGTAATGGAAAACTCACAGATTCGTTTTTGCATATATTTTGCAAATATTTTGCGGATAGTTGGAGCCCATCAACACCACTTTGAAGCCTTAAGTGATCAAACACATTTCGAGGTGAAACTTCCATGCAGAGAGGCAAGGTCTCTCTAGAATGTAGAATTCGACTTCTGCTAGTCTCCTACAATGATACGCCATGCATACGAACGTCATCTAGAGTCCTTGAAACAGTCTTTGATAGGATGCCGCCCAGCTGTTTTCGTCGACCTCCAGTGTTCTGTCCGAGTGGTCGGAGTGATAATTCTCCAGACAATCTGGTGCCACCTTAGTTACTAGGTATTTATGGGGGATAAGGTTACCCTGCGCCCACTTCACTGCACTGTGAAAAAAAATGTGAAAAGTTTCGTCTTCAGCCATTTTTCATACCTATTCTGGTTGTTTCGTGAGTGCAGAATGTTCCAGGATGTAGTGTTTGGTGTTGACGGAGGTCTGCTCTTCAACGGCGCTCCAGCCGATAACGTCGAACATCCACCAGCGTTGAACACAAGTGTTCTTAACACGAAGGTTAGCAAATGGCTCTTGCTAATAACTCGTCTAATTTATTTGTGATTTTATTGATATTATTTATTTTAACGTTTTTTAAAGTTATGTTGATTCCTCTTTAAATGAATGAAAGACTAGGGAGTGGGTTTATTGAAGCAAGGAAGAGTGACTTGTCAATTACGAGTGGAGGAAAGCGTACTTTCTCTTTCAAAGGCACAGCCCAGGCAGAAGTCGTGGAGCGATTCCCTTTGCTATAGACAGAATAGAGGACTGAGATCCCTAGAGAACAATCACAGATGTGCCACCGTGCATGGAAACCACCCGGCAAGAGTGCTAGAGCCTTGCAAAGTATGCTGCAGCAGCTGCAATGTTCGCAGGCTGTTGTCTGTTGCACTCTCTCGCTTCATACTCTCTACTCGTCTCTTACTGCCTTAGCACAGCCGCATTACTGAGATAGCCAGCCCCAGACCCAAACATTTCCAACAGATTCGTACCATTCCCTAACCGAGGCTAAGAAGTTCTTAGTAAGAGCCTGTGATGGGCAGATTTGCTGTCGATGCCGCCATGCATATCGTGGGTATTGATCTGTAACATTGAACTAGGTCAGACAGAGATAGATATTTTCAAGTTTTTTTTTAGAAAAAA
>MU871796.1:9690-22181 GCA_036418205.1 Ostertagia ostertagi | reverse complement strand
GGTTTCCAGAGCTTAACTCTTCCCGTGTTCCACCAAAAATGCGAGAAGGCCCTACTTGGACGAGGTTGAACTTAAGCAATAAGATCTCCCGAAGCGTTTGAGCTGGACTACCGCCGCTTGTTCATTTGTTAGTAAACTGTACCCACTCCTCATCTTCGGCAAATGTGATGGATGGTCAATCGTAGAATCCCTAGTAAGTCGACTTGAACATAACGGTGTCAGATCGTGTTTGGAGCTGAATCGGGCTCAAGGCACGTGGGGACCAAACTCTACATTTTCGGATCTTCACAAGTCTTTGGAGATGCCACAGTGCTGTCTCCTTGTCGCATCGGAATCGCTCTAGCAAATGATCGATACTCTATCCAGATCCCTTTTCAACGCCGTCAGATAGAGCATCGTGATTGTCAGTCACAGGGTGGTTGGAGTGTGGGTTATTTTCAAATAAAAAAGTCAACGCTGAGCAGAGTGAAGCGCCGTTGCACTGTGGTTTGAGAGAGCTTGCCCTCGCCTATCTTCTGGCCAATCCTTGGTCTAGCATGACTTGCGGAACATTCCAAGCAGTACTCGTAAAAATTAAGGGCATCGAGAGCCCTCTCGCGAAATCGGTGTAATATCCATAATAAGTAAGCAGACAACGAGCTGGACCGTTGGCTGAAATTGCAAAGGTTGATGCTACGTCAGGAAATATGCGGATTTTCCGGATTTTCTCCTAAAATTCTATACACTTAAATTGTTTTGCAAACTTATGGACCGACTAATTTATTAAATAGTAAAGTAATTCATTCCGCAGATAAATCACTAGTCACCCTAAGCAGCCTTTCAGCCCACGAACCACGACATTCCCTTCTACCAGAATAATGCGCCTCATTATTTCCAATCCTCTTCATATTTTTTGACGCTTCATATTTCATTTGTTAAGCAAGAATACGAAGCAGCACCCACCCATTCAGGTGATTCTGATCATTTTCTTCACACATCAAAATCTAGATCTTTCAGTTCAATAATTGCATTGCTCAGCATCGAGGTATGTGAACACTATTTAGCAATAATGTTAACAGCATTTGCTGTATTTCTTGGTTGTTCGAGTTTCTTCCAAACTTAGCTATTTTTAGGAACCTTAAGCTTTGATGTCTGCCTCCACTGATCAAAACCGTTCAGATGAAGTTCTCGCTGGTGCAATAATATTAGCAGTAAGTTTAAACAGCTACTCCATCTTGTAATTATTTTTCTACACATGCTGTGTTTTTTACCAACATGTTCGGCACACTTCAATTCAAGGGGAACGCGTATGTATGTCGCGCCAATGTCACTCATTTTTTCATTGAGGTGTTCTTTCCGGAAGGGATCAGAAAACATTCCAGAGAAATAGCGCAATGTCTATCTTGAGTTCTCCACTTTCTTTGATATTCTCGCTCGCAAGCCACGCTTGTCGCGCGCATCAAGGGACAAGTCTTAACGCCCGCAGTCACACAGGTGTTAGGTCACCATCTGCCCGATTTAATAGCAGTTAGCAGAAAATGAAATTAGTAACTGACTCACATTAATAATGAAATGCAAACCACAGCTAATACATCAAACACATTGCATCTGTTATAAGGACATACCATGTCATCCATCACCTCATACGGTAGGATCAACAGAGTAAATCACATGAACGGCCGCAATTCTGGCCGGTATCAATCAAAAATAGTGTGCTTGAAAAAAGGTCATAGTTTGTCGGCCTCTTCATTATTCCTCCACCCATCTGCTTTACTCGCGATAGTTCACATTCAGACAATTACGATGTATGTTAATAGAGACGAGAGGTAGTCCGTTCAATCAAGGCGGATGGGAAGACTTCAGGTCATATCCAACGCGAGCTCCCAAAGCTCGCAAAAGCAATTTCTTTTCGAACACTGGTCTGCTCTGTTTTTGAACCAGAAGATCGTAAAGTCCAAACCAAACCGCCCAACCGCTGGACCAATCGCAGATCAGTAACTCGCTAAGGAGGGCTCAAAGCCTTTGCCTCCAAGCTTTGGGTCGATTACCAGCCCTTTATCACTCAAGAATGGAGGACCAATTCAGAGGCATAAAGCTTGAGGCCCACAATTCCCAGGGCGAGCTGCTGCACACAGCCCTGAAGGCTGAGATTGAAATTTTCTACACCAGATGGCAGCCTAAGACCTTGTTGCGTAGGAATTATAGGAAAACATGCAAAAGCATGGCGTTGTAGCTTTGGGCTGGCCTCCAGTTTTGCCGCATGTTTTGAAAGGTTCATACCCCTCAATACACTGCCATGTTCCGTTCGCTAGCCCATTTCTGGAAGATTATTGATAAGTTTATTGTAAAACACATGAAGTATATAAACCTTTCTCTAATATTCAAAAGCTGGAGCAAAAAGATGATGAAGATATTAAATTCAAAATTCGGCCAGTTTGTTGCAAGACTTATGGACCGACCTAATATAATAGAAGGAGTGCGCTGTCGCCCCATCCGATCGATGGTGCTCCGAGGCACCATGAAACGCAATTCAAACATGTCTGAATACGTTTGCTGACATAGGCCTGTGGATGGACGATAATGGACAGGGTTAGAGACGAGCACGTCAGAGCGGTGATCCAGACTGCTTCTATTCAAAGTAAAAGGCAAGCGCGATGGCATGGACATGTGCCAGAAAGGCCAGGATGTAGTAGGGTCCAGTAGGGCCTTATTTCTTATGTCAACGCAACAGCTGAAAATGCCTTAGATTGGAGAAAGTTGCAACGACCATTAAGAACAGCTTCCGAGATGCAGGGGAACTAGTGACATAGTCTTTGCGGCGCACCCAATGAGGGCGTGGCTCGTAATCGTTGAAGATTGCAAGCTTGAACTGTCGTGAGGTAAACGTCCTTTCTGCAGAAGAATTATTCATAATTATAAATCTCCCTTCCACCTCTAGAGACGGAAACGTTCCAAAATTTGAAGATACATACTTTTGGTGGAAAAAAGCAGAAATTTTTTTGCGTTTGTTCAGTTGCGGTGCGGAGACCTGTTATGAACACCTTGCTTCTGACTACTAACTACCAACAAGTAGGCGTTAGTAAGTCAATCAGCTGCGAAAAGTGTACACCGAGGTGGCGCTCTGAAAGTCTGCCAGACGACTCGAAATAATTATGAGGGGGAAGAGCGCAGCGGCAGAGATCTAGGCTCGCATACAGAAGAGGGTATGCCCTTGTCGGACTTGCCTTTGCTCTACACAATAGTGTCAGAATATATAGTAGAAAGCCTTCCATCAAAGTCTTTCATAAGCGCTTGTTTCTAGTAACCTGTACGAACAGTTTACAATTAGCTCCTAACGAGTTGACAGTTGACGACAGCGTGACGCGGTAACGCGTCCCACTTTGCGCACCTCGTGGAAAATTCGTAGGGTCTGGAAAACCTCGTGGGACATTGTGACGCAGTAACGCGTCCCACCCAAGTCGTCCCTTTTTCTTGAGCTTGTGCGACTTATTAAAGGCACGAGTCGGGATTGAATTGATGCGTTATTTTGTTCAAACATTAGGCAAGGGGTGCAATGAGGAACATTAGTGAGGAGAAAAAGCAAAAAGCACCATAGAAAACACTAAATTTCCCTTAGGAGGCCGGCCGTAGTACGACGGAGAGACACAGGAGAGGGAGAACGCGAGATAGTACGTCGTACGCGAGAGGACGCAGAGACCACGTATGCCGTGGTGGATTACGCTGGCAGCGCGGGCAGCGCGGCGGGCAAGGCCTTAGCGCCATTGCCGCGCACTTTTGGGTCGCGATAGTGTCGCGCCCTCAGTGCTTGGGGAGCCCACTATCGCACCCTGGGAAGAACTTCTGCTGGTTGCCTAATCCTGACTCGTGGCTTTAAGGTCTTTATACTCATTCTATAGGTCATACATTAGCATACTTAAAAACCACATGGCTCACAGAAAGGCCAAATATTCTTTAGTTTGGCAGAGGTTTTCCAGACCTTACGGATATGTCTGTTCAATTCATTCCTCGTTTTCTTTTCAATAACGTAAACATGTTGATAAAAAGGAATAACAGAAGTGAATACAAACCTATTCGTATGGGAAGATATGTGTTTTTACTGAAACAACCACGTCCAAATTAATTTTGGAACCACTAAAGGGAAATTAAGTAAAATTTCCCTTTTCATGGCCTTAACACGTCATTTCGGTCAAACTTCCATTACTGTAACTCCTGATAAGCTAGACAGATCGAACATCATTGAAAACATTTCATCGCATCTAAGTATTGCGTATTTACAACTCAAAATCCATGGATTTGGTGTGCGGCGGCTGCGCTCGCAAAATCGCTCTTGTCCCACGCGGTGCAAAAGCACAAAACGCGCGATGTCGTCAACGTGTTAAGGCACTATTCGAGCAGGGAAACAACTTTTTCACAAAGCTTCCATAAACACGAGAGAGATATGGCGCGCTTACCATAGCGTCGTCTAACTGTCCTCATGGAATCGTATATGATGGCTTCATTCAACGCTGTGCCAAATAGGAACAAATTAGCGCTACAGTGCGTTTCATAATTATAAGGTCACCCTAAAATATTGCATTTCCGGAACCAGCAGCCAACTGGTGATTTTTCCACTATCACCAAATGATTCCCCACTACGAATAACCCCTGTATCGCAATTTTGGGGAGCAGCTTTTCTTCGAACTTTTTTGTAATTATTTTTCGATTTTTGCACCGTTTCATAATATAAGGTCACCCTGAGAAAAAGAACAATTACCTAAGATTAATGACAGATAAAAAAGACATAATAATCTATGGTTCCTCCTTTATCAAGGGCAACACGAATAGTCTCCGTAGCCTACTGGAATTGAGATTCCAAGGTAGATGACCATCGATTTACCAGTGTTTCACTGGTTGCTTTTTCAGCTATTTTGAAGTTCGTAGCTCTCGTTATTCCGCATGATTCTCTATAGCAAAGACGCCTTCGGACCATCTTTACAACTTTACAAGTGTTGCTGCATCTTTTCACCGCTCTCCAGTTCATATTTTTCAAGATAGAAACATTAAATTACGCGCGACGCTGATTTCAAGAGGAAATACTGTTTGGGACAGCCCTCATAACTCTTCTCTAATCATTTGATAGGAACCTTTTTGTGGATGTTCGAAACTTGTAAATATCTGGAGACGTAGGAGCTTTTCAATTATCCATGAGCAGAGCTAATAAGGACTTTCCGAAATGCTTTGGAAAGACCCGAACCGTGCCGAGCACCATGAAATGCATAAACTTTACCTTTTCTTCAAAAGACGAGTACGAAACATTCCATAAATTTAGCTAATGGTGTGTTTGTAACAAACATTCATTTCACAGGCAGGTTGGTTGTTTCTGATAATGTAGTATTCATTTTCACAGGGTGACCTTATATGGTAAACTCCACCTTTCTTGTTGCATGTCCCACCTATCTTTTTCTTCCTCGCCAACCTCTCCCCACTTTTTACCCAAGCTCTGGAACTTCCTGGACCGAATTATGAATCTGGCAACAAACTCCCCACGTTGTTGCATGCCCCACCCACCAATAGCAGTTGACCTCCCTTCCGTTGACGGACTCAATTCACTTTTTTCCCGGTCTCCAGGACTTCTTGGAACCGAGTTATGAATTTTCGTCGATAACTCCGCCCACTTTGGTCATGCCCCGCCCACCATGCAGTTGGCCTCCACTCCTCCACCCACCTCTATCCACCTTTTTCCGGCTCTCCAAGACTTCCCGACCCGAATTATGAGGACTTGTAGAAAATGCTGTACACTTCAGAGCGCGCTCCGCCCATTGTGGGCGGGCCTCCGCCCACGTCATGTATGCTGGGAACACCTTAGACATTGCTCCCCTACACCAATTTGTTTTCTGCTCTGTAGGCTTTCTCCCAACCGAGTTATGAAATTTTTCATAAAGCACTGCTTTTTTGGAGAACGCCCCGCCCACCGGGTGGGTCCCCTTAATTCGCACACCTTTACCTACTTTTTCCCCAGCGTCGAGGCTGTCTTGGCATAGTATCTGAAATCCTGGTCGTCAGTACCACTCACTTCGACGCACGCCATGGGCGGGGCTCCGCTTAGCTGATGTGTGTTTTGTACTTCGTGAGACCTTGCCCACCCATCCCACACTTGACCCGGTCTCTCCAGGCGGATCCCGAGGAGCTAGGGAATTTCGTGACAGACATACAGACGACAGACGACAGACAGAAAGCGCTTTATAGTAAGTAGGATATTTGTATGCGAAATAGGACGTGCTTCATAACTCCCCAAAATCGTAAACGTAATCAAGAAACACGATTTCTTTTTCAAGTTATGGCGCGTCAAAAGGCCGACTGACTTTTTGTTCCCTTCAACATTATAATCCCTGCTCCTCACCGGTTGCATGTTTCTGTTCCATAATGTACTCATTAATTATCGTGCAATTTCAAAATGAATGCATGTACAAAGGAAACGTCATTCCTAGAACCTTTTTCCCCTTACAGTCTGGAATACGAAATTGAAAGTATTTCAGTAGTTGAATCTCTACGGCAGCAATATTAACATGAGTTTCTGGCCTTATCGGAGTCAAGCACGCATAAGGCACGTCTCATTCTCCAGGCCAACCAAGAAGCGACTTCTTCTGTTTTTTTGGGCAATGTTGGCAAGTGACACAGTTTCCACGCGTGCGGTCCGGGGAGTCGCCCGGGCCAACCAAGCCTTCCATCCCTCCGGGGTCGGTTAATTGGTACCAGACTTGTCTGGGAGGATAAAAACACTGACTTGTACATCGGCTGGCCCCGCAAGTCATTGTATAGGCCACATCGCATTCAAACGCCACTACGAATGTACAAATGGAAGTAGAATGCGTGCCGCATCCCAAAAAGGGATTGATCAACGGCAAATGCTTTATCCTTTATGTTTTAATCTAGTTTTCTATTGGTTACACTAGGTTTGATAAGAAGAATTTCTCCAAGTTTGATCGCTACTGTAGCTTAGTCTGCACTTCGCACGTGCCCTTAGACGGAGACCAAGTAGGAAGTATGACATTTTTCTGTGCTCCTTGGTGATAAAAAGAGAGGACCGAATAACTCGAAAGAAATTATTTCACTAATGAACATGTCATCAAAAAACGGGCTACCATAGCTTTTGACTCATTTTTTGTTATTACTCGTGTGAAACGTTACTATGCCAGACAACATCGAAACAATGAAGAGGAAGTCCGTCGTAAAGTTTACAAATTTTCACCACATAAACAGATTTGAACAATTATCTCATAGTGAATGGAGATTTCTTGTTGATTGAATGCCTGCATTCGTTCTACGACAGTGATCATGGGTGGATGAAAACACATCAAAACTCCACTCGAGCATGTGCGTGCCGATTTCATCGTATCTGTTAAAGGCAAGCATAGGGACAAAACGGTGTATAAGATGGAGGATGCTGCGGACTACACTGAAAGTGGAGAAGGAAGCAAGTAAAATATCCAGAAAGGCCAAAACTAGGCCTTGACCTCCGGTAAGGTTAAATGTGGTGCGACGGTGAGACATCGCGATCAGCGAAGACAGAGCACTCCGTTTGAGAGGCGCGCTGAGCTCACATCAATCGCTGTGGGTGGGAAGCGTTGCAAGGGGAGGGATGGTTGCAGCCCTTAACGATTAGCGCCCTAACCGCGCATTTTGTGCGACGGGCGTGGCACGCTTTTTTCAGGTACGGGTGCTACAATTTCTCTCATGGTATTCTTCTTACTACTGAGGCTAATTCCGGGGCTTGCCTTCAATTCACTTCTGCACCGACGTATCTACATCTAAGGTGGCCACACATTACGGTAGTAGGATGAAGTTATGAAAAATTTACACACCAAAAACAGACAGTCCAAAAACATCAGGTAATTAATTGACGTTAATGAACAAGGGACAAAGTCCTTTTCCAAAATGACAAAGGACTGAGGTATTGTGGCCAACCAGTTTACGTGATAGTGATGAACGGTGAATGCATCCTTAGCAGAATGTGGAGATTTGAGCTCCCGGTGCTTATAGACCTCTATCTTGAAGCTTTCCTATGCTCTGAAACCAGCAGTCAGAAATATCTCAATTCAATGGAAAAGCCACTCGTCGGGAATAGGTGCCGAGAGGTAGTCCTTTCTAGAGTGAGAAATAGGCGTCCTCAAGAGGGTAAACCGTCGCGGTCGTACATTCTTTTGATTTTCGCGACTCCCATCCCCCCATCTCCCTGGGAGACTTGGTACGAACCCGTTGTTTTGTTAGCGAACAAACACATCAATTAGATTATGAAGCTGAAGCTCTTCAAGAGACGGCGATTGGGGCGCGGCGTAAGCCTAGCTTAGTTTACGGCGTGGGTAGTGTTATTGAATCATTTCAATCCCCCCCCCCCGAAGTCTAAAAGTTGAGTGGAAGGTAGGTGAGGGATAAAGCCAGATATACACTGCGTTTCATAAATATAGGTCCACCCTAATTTTTTGCTATTCCAAAGTTGCTGTGCATTTTTGGAAAATGCCGCTATTACCAATAGTTTCCCCATAACGAAAAACCTTGATACTTGATTTCTGGAGAAATCTCGATTCAGAATTATTAAAATATCTTCCTTAGAACGTATTTTCACCGTTTCGCAAATATGACTACACATCACTTGTCGAGAGATTTTACTATAACGAAAAAACGTCACGAATTTTCAATAATGGGATGACCCCCCAATAATCATAAGGAACACAATAATACGTTTTGAAATGCTGGTAGCCAAATTAGCTATTACAGTAGGATCGAAATTCGTCTGGGCGCCGATGATCGACCTTTTCAGCTTTTCGGCTGTTCCATTTTGCTTTACTTTGCTGTGGAACTTTATAACAATTAAGGCCCAATGATTCTCTATTGGAATCTAATTCAGATAACATGGTGGCCACCAGATAACTGCCACATTTTTTCCTGCAATTCCATCTGGCGCGGAGGGACCGGCATGGACAGCCGCGTTATCGTGTGTGAAAATCAAGGATAGAGGGGATCCTTGTTGAAAAAATGGTAAGACTCGCTTCGAAAGAACTTCACGATACCCTGTGGAATCTTTGTGAACGGAAACAAAAGCGAGCTCTAGCTACTCAGTCGTTCAAAGGTGCCTCAAACCATAAGGGATCGCTCACTAAGTTGAGCCCTTTTCCACGGAGAAATGGAGACTTGCGATCTTGTAGCGCTCAAATAATCTTGGAACGCTCTTCATCAATCCGTTGAAGATGTTATTGCTCTGCTGGCTTACTCACCACACGGTGGTTTTGCTCACGGAAGGCCGCATTTCAGTACGGACTTTGTTCGGACTCCTTGTATAATTCGAGAGAAGACACCCAATTCCTCCTAAATTTTGAAGGAAACGCAGTCTTTATTTACCTAAGCGACTCTTCTCTCCGCACTGACCAGGATTTTGCACATAGTCGCTTATGCAGTATGAGCCGGCCGACATGGGAGGAAATTCTGCTCCTCAGCTATCCCACTTCAGTAAGTGCTCTAGCTTGAGCTTGTTACTGGGAAGAGAGGCGAATAACACGAGGTATGGTAAACTCGATGTCGACTGAGCCCACATATTTCCCCGCTTCCCTGATTCCCTTCACGGATCGTGAGAAATGGAAACTTTTTATGAGTGGCCCGATATTCATGAAACGGTGAAAATTCGTTCTCTAAAAAGTTAATTGGGTTACTTGAGGGGGAATTTGTCAGAAAAACACTATGAAGGTTTTCCGTGATGAGGAATCTAACGGTGATAGCAGCATTTCCAAAAAATGCACAGCAACTTTGGGGTAGCAAAAATTTAGGGTGGACCTATAATTATGAAACGCAGTGTAGAAAATTTCAATATTTTTCCCACAGTTTTTTCACTTTACGCTGCCTTCAGGTATTAAGTTTGCTTCTCTATACAAAATCAGAACAAGCCCTCCTTTCACGCAATTACGACCCGCTCCTGACCATGAGATCGAGAAAAGCGGATTTGTTTTTCGAAGGACATTCATAGCTATTTCAATTCACGTAGAAATAAAGTTGTTCAAAGCGGCCGAGAGATTCTGCAGCATCGCCACAAATTAGGCTGAGACAGCAATAGCAACTGGTTCCCATTTGCCATTGAATAGGTTTTGCAAAGGTTTTGAGTACTGGATTGTTATTCGATTGCATCTCCAACTAGTCCCATGTATCAGCAAACCCGTAGCGGTGGCGCTCCCCCATTATATATACTGCCATACTATATCCCCTCTTGTCTTCTAATTACCACCATTGGCTCTACAGCACTATTCTCTCGCTTGATAATCAATTTAATTCTTTTCCACCCAAAAGGATTTGGACTTGGACATCTTTAGCGGCGTCTCAGTCAGCCTTTTGATTTTGATATCCTTCGGGTCTTATGGAAGTGCAGCGCATCGCTTTGTTCAGCCTTTGTTAAATGAAGACATAATGGGAGCAGATCTTGGTAAAAATGTGGTGATAGTGGTTGTATCTGGTGAGTAGGTGTGTCTGCACCACATACTTCACAACACATGTGACGGCGGACTTGGAAAAATTGGGTGGTTCATATGACCTGGTGCTTGACAAATGATATTTGTCACTGCTGAATGAATAGAACACGGCACGTGTAATCGGCTAATCATTTCGCTCTCACAAAGCCATTTCATTTTGGTAGATACATTTTTCGTCGTTACTTGTGCTGTGAGGTCTGCATTCAGATATGCTTCGTCGTTGGGTACAGAAATAAATAAAAGGATAAAGCATTTGCCGTTGATCAATCCCTTTTTGGGATGCGGCACGCATTCTACTTCCATTTGTACATTCGTAGTGGCGTTTGAATGCGATGTGGCCTATACAATGACTTGCGGGGGCCAGCCGATGTACAAGTCAGTGTTTTTATCCTCCCAGACAAGTCTGGTACCAATTAACCGACCCCGGAGGGATGGAAGGCTTGGTTGGCCCGGGCGACTCACGACCCAGGATTTGATCCCCGGACCGCTCGCGTGGTAAGCGCGCCACTTGCCACTACACCACTTCCGCCCCAGATATACAGTATAAATCTATCAGAGAAGGTTCTCGACATCAAATTCACTTGAATGGAAAATACCCACTCAGGAGACTAGTTGCAGGAGCTCAACCATAAGTTCTAGTTAGAGTTAAACCGTGTTGAAGATCGCATCTTCACGACCCCGCCCTTCAGCGGAAGTTCCGATACGACCCACTTTTACCCAACTCACATTCGGTTCCATAATCAGAATTGTGACTTTCACCCCAAAAATTGCAGACATTGATGATCTGCCAAGAAAATTCTTTGAATCCCTCGAATCACTTCTAGCGCACATCACCTGGATGAAGAAAATAGCAAATGACACACATGGATCCATTCCGTTCTAGTATGCGCCATGTAGTGACCCAATTCGAGATCGTTTGATAGGTCTTTTGTCTACATGACAGCTTGCTTGTGCAAGCCGAAAGGTGATTTAAGTCTGGAATAGACTAGAATAACTCTTATAGCCATAGTGTAGTCGATTAATCCTCCATTTACGTCGCTTTCTTTCCATCCTGCTGCAATAAATGACGTATTTGCGGCTGCAGCATGTGATGTCAAAAGGCTGCGAAACTCACCGTTTTGAACTGTCTGCTGAGTTTCTGCGCCTACAAAGGTTCCTAAAGCGCTTTCATTAATTTAGACTACATATACATTTACATTAAGTACGATCCCTTTTACAAGGCGCGCAGCCTGCCTGTCCTGTCATGTGCTAAATGTCATCATGCTGTTCACATTTAGCAAGGCGACAGGCACTTCCCATTTAGTTTTCATTTCGAACAATTTGAAGATAGCATTTATTAGGTCGGTCCATAAGTCTTGCAACAAACTACATTTAATGCTATAGAATTTTAGGGAGAACTCCTGAAAATCCGCAACATATTTCCTGACGTAGCATCAACCTTTGCAATTTCAGCCAACGGTCCAGCTCGTTGTCTGCTACTTATTATGGATATTACACCGATTTCGCGAGAGGGCTCTCGTGCCCTTAATTTTTACGAGTACTGCTTGGAATGTTCCGCAAGTCATGCTAGACCAAGGATTGGCCAGAAGATAGGCGAGGGCACGCTCTCTCAAACCACAGTGCAACGGCGCTTCACTCTGCTCAGCGTTGACTTTTTTATTTGAAAATAACCCACACTCCAACCACCCTGTGACTGACAATCACGATGCTCTATCTGACGCTGTTGAAAAGGGATCTGGATAGAGTATCGATCATTTGCTAGAGCGATTCCGATGCGACAAGGAGACAGCACTGTGGCATCTCCAAAGACTTGTGAAGATCCGAAAATGTAGAGTTTGGTCCCCACGTGCCTTGAGCCCGATTCAGCTCCAAACACGATCTGGCACTGTTATGTTCAGGTCGACTTACTAGTGATTCTAGGTTGACCATCCATCATATTTGCCAAAGATGAGAAGTGGGTTCAGTTCACTAACAAATGAACAAGCGGCGGTAATCCAGCCCAAACGCTCTAAAAGAGCTTTT